>JALJEE010002126.1:0-93893 GCA_023231475.1 Seison nebaliae | reverse complement strand
GAAAGTTGTGGGTGATACGATATTGGATAATGATGGAATTCCGATAAATATTGATGATAAACAAAGATATAGAATTGATGATGATGGAATAATGAGAGAAGATGATAAAGGAGAATATATAAATGATGGAAAAGGAAATTTGTTGAGAGTTGGACGTCCTCGATATATTAAAGATGAAAAGAATCGATTAATTCCTTCAGAAAAAGGAAATTTCATTTTAGATAATAAAAATAATTTAATAAATTTAAATGATGAAAAACGATTAGCGATCGATTCTGATGGAAATTATGTTGAGGATGATAATGGAGAATTCGTATTAGATAATGATGGAAATATTTTATCGATTGGTCGTCCTCGAATGGTTCGAATTTCAGATAAATTAACAGAATATAGTCCAGATGATGTTGGAGATTTTGTAAGAACAAAAAATGGAAATTTATTACCATTAAATGAAAAAACAAAACGATATCGACTTGATAATGAATCAAATAATTTAATACCAGATAATGATGGAGAATATGTAAAAGATGATAAAGGAAATGTGATGAATATTGGACGTCCTCGATATCGAAAAGATTCTCGAACAAATAAATTTATTCCTGATGAAAAAGGAGATTTCATCAAATCAGATGATGGAAATCAAATGATTCCTATTCAACAACAACAACGTTATAAAAAAGATACGAAAACAAATGAATTTATTCCATCAACTGATGGAAATTTTATAAAAGATAAAAATGATCAATTTGTTAATGTCGGTCCAAAACGATATAAAACAATTGACGATAAGAAAAAAGATGATGATTATTTTCCATCTCAATTTGATGATAATAATAATTTATCAGTCGTTCCATCATCTAACGGTTCTTTTATTATCAGTGATCATGGTAAATTAATTGATACTCGAATTGGAGATCGATATACAATCGATGAAACTGATGGAAATGTAAAACCATCATCAGAAGGAGAATATATCAAATCTGGTGACGAATTGATACGAGTTGGCAAACCGAGATATTCTTATAATGAGAATGGACAATTAGTCAAAGACGAAAAAGGACATTTTGTCAAAAATGATGAAGGTCGACCAGTACCAATCGATAATCAACGATATCATCAAGATCCTACCGGGAAATTTATCAGAGCTGACGACGGAGAATATGTATCAGATGGACATGGAGATTATGTTTGTATCGGACCTAAACGACATGATATTATTGATCGAAAACAAAAACCGACAATTCCTTCCACAACCGGTTCCTTCATTCAAACGAAAGATGGAGATACCATCAATTTAGAGAATCGTCCACGATTCCGTATTAATGAGCAAACGAATAAAATGATTCCAGATGATAACGGAAATTTCGTTGAAGATAATTATGGAAATTTTGTTAATGTTGGAAAACGGAGATATACAACAGATCACAAAGGAAATTTCTTTCCAGATGAAAACGGTGAATTTGTTCGTGATGATGACACTGGTCGTTTCATCAGTGTCGATCAACCGAAATATGTTCCTGATTCTACAGGAAAATTAATACCATCATCAAAAGGTAATTACATTTCAGATGGTCGAGGAAATTTCATCGATATCGGTCCAGAACGTCGAACGTGTGTTGAGCAAGAAGGAAGTACGACAAGAGATCGACGACCTGACGATCGATATTTGGAAGATGATGACGGAAATTTGATAGATCGTAAAGAGAAGGAACGTTATTCGTTAGATGAGAAATCGGGAAAATTCTATGAAAATCCGAAAGGTGAATATGTTAAAGATAAAAATAAGAATTTAATTCGTGTTGGTCGACCAGAACGATATGTAGTAAATTCTGATGGAAATCTTATTCCGAGTGAGAAGGGCAATATCGTGGAGACAGGTGATGGAAGTTTAATTGATATTGATCGAGAGGAACGTTATCGGAAAGATGATACTGGTAAATTTGTACGAGACAAAGATGGCAAATATGTTTCAGACAAAAAAGGAGATTTCATTTTAGTTGGTAAACGACGAACAATACCCACACGATCAAGTGATGATGATATCGGTTCGTTTGTGAGAGATAGTAGTGGATGTTTAATACCAGTCAATGAATATCATCGATATATGAAGGATGTGGATGGTAAATTTAATGTGGATGATGATAAAGGAATTTATGTGAAAGATGATAAAGGAAATTATATAAATGTGGGAAAGAAACGATTCGAAAAGAATGAGAGAAATGAATTCATTCCATCAGAACATGGTGATTATGTTCGTAATGATGATGGTAATTTTATTCCATTAAGGGAGAAGAGATATTCAATTGACAAACAAAATAATTTCATTAAATCAAAAGATGGAAATTATATGAGACAAAGTGGAAATGGAGGAGATGATTCGAAATCTGAACATTCTGTCGTTCCAAAACCGTTATTGAAGAAACGATATAAGAAGATGGATGACGGACGAATTGTAGAAGCAGCTGATGGTAATTATATTATGAATGATGATAATGAATTAATTCCGTATCTGAAGAAACGGTATAAACGATTACCAAACGGAAAGTTTGTGGAAGATGATTCTGGTGATTTTATTTTTGATGAAAAGAATCAGGAATATATTCCAGTGGGAGCTCAACGTTATCGAGATGATGGACGTGGTGGATTGATTGCTGATGATTTCGGTCGATTCATCAGAGATCCACATTGGATGGATCCATTCATTGACGTACAAAACCGTCAACGCTATTCAATCGACGAGAACGGTCAATTTAAACCGAGTCATAATGGCGAATATATTTTGAACGATCGTGGTCAACCGATTCATGTGGGTAAGAAACGGTTCGATTATGATAAGTCTGGTCATCTCATACCAGACGAGAGTGGATGTTTCGTGAAGAATGAGGAAGGTGAAGCGATTCCTATCGTGGAGAAACGATATAAGAAAAAAAACAATGAATATGTGGAGGATGTGAAAGGTGATTATGTGAAAGGAGATGATGGAAATTATACTTCCATTCATTATGATTCACCTTATGATAAATATGGAGATGAATCATTAAATAATCGTAGAAATAGTTCGTATATGAAATCGAGACCACATCATTCGAAATTAGATGGTGATATTGAAGTGACCATGGAAGGACCGACATGTCCCTCAATGAAGAGCGACGAAGACAAATATGGAAGACAACGAATCACTTATACTCCTACTTCAGTGGGCGATTATAAGATCAATGTGAAACATGATGGACAACATGTGAAAGGCTCTCCATTCGACGCTTATGTATCTGGAGATTTAGATGTTTCTCAAATTAAATGTTATGGAGTTGGATTATCACCCGATGGTATGAATCTTTCCTCCTCCAACATTTCTCTTCTTCTTCGTTCTTTCTTTAACGTGCTATAAATTCATAAGATTTGGTGAAGTGCAATAATTGCTATACTACTTTAATGAACATATCTCCAGAAACAACAACAACAACAACAAAAAGAAAATAATTATTATGAAATGAAAATTATGAAAGAATTTCATGAGGAAATCAATAATACAATTTATTTTCTAATCAGCTCAACTGACTTCATAGGAAAAAGAAAGAAAAAACAAGTTGACAATTGGACTGATTTGAATTTAGTCAGTCTAATTCAACAACTCTCAAGACTCAGATGCGAGTCAAATAATTTGATAGGGAATTCTTACAGCTACTTTGGCTATTATTTGAGAATCTAATAATTGCTTGCTATCAACTTTTATCATTTTATTGAGATGATAAAACGAATGAAAATCTCAAAAGATTTCTTTTAATTTTTTTCAGCTGAATTTTGATAATTTTTTTTGAAATAATTCCCTTTTTAAATATTTTCAACATGTTACTCTTTTTCTTAAGTTTTTTTTCCTAATTTAATTTCGCTCTATGTTAAAAATTTAATCAAATACGAAGAATTTTCATTTGGAACTAAACCAAAAAAAAAAGTATATGAGAGAATTAATTGGAATGAGATATTATTCCATCATTGAAACGATTTGATCATAATCCATTTTTTTCTTCTTCTCACAGGAGTCTTCTTAGATAGTCCAAGTGAATTTACAGTTGATGCACGTGCAGTTACTTCGAATGGACAAGGAGAAGTACGATGTGAGATCACTGGACCGAAGAATACGCGAGCCGCATGTCCAGTCAAGAATAATCGCGACGGAACATATTCAGTTCAATATGTTCCATTCGAAGAAGGTCAACATCAATTGGATATTTCTTACGAAGGAATGCCAGTTCCTGGATCTCCATTCTCAGTACGAGCAGTACGTGGTTGTGATCCAGCTCGAGTGAAGGCATATGGTCCTGGTTTGTATGGTGGAATTACAAATGTACCACAAGAATTTAAAATTGAGACGAAAGGTGCTGGACAAGGTTCTCTCGGATTGGCAGTTGAAGGACCGAGTGAAGCGAAGATGCAATGTAAAGATAATCGAGATGGAACATGTACGATGGAATATCTACCGACGAAATCGGGTGCATATGATATTTCCATCAAATTCGCCGAGCAACATATTCCTGGATCTCCATTCAAAGTCCAAATTAATGATATGGCTGACGCGAGTAAAGTGAAAGTGGAATATCCAAATCAAATTCTAAGAGAAAATGTTCCTGCTGATTTTGTGATTGATGGTCGCAATGCAGGAACTGCCACTCCCAATAACGAGGCATCATTGACACCATATGTAGAATTGATCGATCCGGTTGGTAGAAGGAAACCAGCACAAATTCGAAAGAATAATGATGGAACATTTTCAGCAACTGTCCTACCAACAGCGGAGGGACCTCACGCTGTCGATGTTCAATGGGCTGGAGAGAAATTGCCAAATTCTCCATTTCCCGCACAAGTACATCCCAGTAGTGATGCTCGATTGGTGAAAGTGAATGGATTGAAACCGAATATAACAGCGTCGTTACCGACAACATTCAATATCGATTCTCGAGATGCAGGAAATGAAGAGATCAAAGTGAAAGTGAATGATAATAAAACGAATCAATTATTACCGGTCGATATGAAGAGAAGAAATGATGGAACATTCGACGTCTCATTTACCGCACCTCATGTTGGAGATTATGATTTGGATGTATTGTATGGAAATGAGAATGTTCAGACACCGAATAAATTGTTCGCTAATGCGACAGGAGACGCTGAAAATGTCAATGTTTATGGTTCGGGTATTAATCCACAAGTGCAGATACATGAAGAACAAAAAATTACAGCTGATACATCGAAAGGAGGAATTGGGAAATTGACGTGTAATATTCGCGATCCAACCGGTCGACCAATCCCATTGATAGTCGATGAAGTTGGTGATGGAAATGTGAATATTTTCTATACGCCCGTCATGAATGGACCTCATCAAATCGAAACATTATTCGGAGGACGTCCAGTGAAGAATGGTGATAGAACAGTAAATGTAATTGACAAATATACTCGACCAATTATCGAACAACAGCCACAACCTGTTCATCAAATATCTCCCCAAACGTCAATGTCACATACGAGCAAAACATCATTATCTGGTCATCAATCACCAATTCGACCGGTATTGAATGCAAGTATTACATCACAGAATTCTTATCAGAATGAAAACGAACAACCATATTCACCATCAACAACGGCGACTCCTATTCATATCAATCGATCAACCATTTCACCAACACAACAATCACAAATACAAAATATACCACAACAACCATCAATTCATTCGATTAGTAAATCACCATCGAATTGGGATGGAAAAACGACATCTTATCGACCAGTTGATTTACGATTACCGGTCAACGCTCCATCAACCGAATTACATGCAACAATCATTACACCGAATGGAGAACGTGAAATACCGATAATGGAAGATAATACTGACGGAACAGTTTCCGTCCGATATCAACCACATATGATCGGAATTCATGAATTACAAGTGAATCATAATGGAGTACCATTACCTGGTGCACCATTCAAATTTCATGTGGAAGCGTTACCGAAAGGATATGTATCAGCTCATGGACCTGGTCTTAGTAGTGGAGTGTCTGGTGAACCGGCTCATTTTAAAATCATTACGAAAGATGCTGGTGCTGGCGGTTTGTCATTGGCAGTTGAAGGACCATCGAAAGCGGAAATTGATTGTCATGATAATAAGGATGGTACATGTGATGTTACATATTATCCGTTGACACCTGGAGATTATCATTTATCAATAAAATTCGCCGATCAACATATTCAAGGATCGCCATTCTTATCGAAAGTACAACCATCATCTGGTACGGCTTATTCACCAAAACGTGCATATCTGACTGTTGGAAATGCTTCTGAAGTTTCATTGAAGTTAGACGATGATACAAATGTACATGAATTGGATGCATATATTCGAGCACCCAGTGGTAAGGAAGAGCCGTGTCTTTTAAAGAAATTGTCGAATGGAACTCTTGGAATTTCATTTACACCACGAGAAGTTGGTGATCATTATGTCAGTGTCTTTAAGAATGGTAAGCAAATTAATGGTAGTCCATTCAATATTCATGTGGGACCGACAGAAATTGGAAATGCTAATCGTGTCAGAACTTATGGATCTGGTCTCCATTCAGGAAAAACGAACGAACTCAACGAATTTACAGTCAATACGAAAGACGCCGGATATGGCGGATTATCATTATCGATCGAAGGTCCATCAAAAGCTGACATCGAATGTCATGATAATGAAGACGGGACATGCCGTGTGACTTATCGACCGACCGAACCAGGAAATTATGTGATAAATGTGAAATTTGCTGATAAACCAGTACCAGGATCACCGTTTCATGTACCAGTTGTTGGAGAGGGAGTAGATAAACAACGAGAAATAATCAAGAGAACTGCCACCAATCCAGAAGTGACACATATCGGATCTCAGTGTGAATTGAGTTTGAAAATTCCTGGAGTTCATTCTCCAGATCTTTCGGCATATGTCACCGCTCCAAGTGGTCGAACGGAAGCGTGTGGTATCCATTCGTTGGATGATAATAATTATTCGATAAAATTCGTACCACAAGAAATGGGAGTACATAAAGTAAGTGTGAAACATCGTAATACACATATTCCGGGTTCACCTTTCGAATTTACTGTTGGTCCAATTGAAGGGGGTGGCGCGTACAAAGTACACGCACATGGTCCAGGATTGGTTCGTGGAGAAGTTAACAAATTTAATGAATTCTCAATTTATACACGTGAAGCTGGAGCTGGCGGTTTATCGATAGCGGTAGAAGGACCGGCAAAAGCAGAAATAAATTTTGAAGATCGTAAAGATGGAACTTGTGGCGTGACATATGTTTGTGGTGAGCCGGGTCAATATCAAGTTGCTATCAAATTCAATGATGAACATATTCCTGATTCACCTTATTCGGTTTATGTGTCACCACCAGCTGGCGATGCAAGACGGTTAAATGTGGAGAATATAAAGAAACCAGTTCAAGCGAACAAACCATGTACATTTACTGTTGACATGAATGGAGTTGTTGGTGATTTGACTACTTCCATCGTTTCACCGTCGGGTATTGAGGAACGTGGTCTTATCGATGATATGGGCGATGGTCATTGTCGTGTGAAATTTATTCCTCATGAAAATGGTGTTCATTGGGTTCATGTTCGATTGAATGGTACGCCCATACCAGAATCACCGTTCCGTGTGGTTGTTGGAGATGCTATAAGTGATCCCGGTCGTGTAAGTGCTTATGGACCTGGTCTTCATCAATGTGATTGTGGACGACAAACATATTTCATTGTTAACACATTAAATGCTGGTGCTGGTGCATTAGCTATCACAGTTGATGGACCATCAAAAGTGACATTAGAATGTCATGAAACAGAAGAAGGATATCGTGTCATTTATACACCAACCGCACCAGGAGATTATTTGATTACCATCAAATTCGGTGGTGTCAACATTGCAAGTTCTCCATTCAAATGTCACGTATTCGGCACTCAACAACAACAACAGCAACAAGTAGATTCGTTGAATTATGCAAATCAATCAATGATACAAACATCACCAAATTCATTACAAGTACGACCGTCGTCACCATATGCGTCAAAGGAGCAAAGTGTATTTGTCGTTGAGACGGTAGAGAAGCAGCATATGCAAACGAACACTACATCCTCATCAATGGGCGCAGCATCTCAATATCAACAATTTCAACAACGATTCAACGGAACTGATAGTATTACACCAACTCAACAACAAAGAAAACTGATGGACAGTGCACATGGTGACGCGAAGAATGTACGTGCATTTGGACCCGGATTGGAAAACGCGAAAATTGGTCAAGAATCATCATTCAATGTCGATACAACATCAGCAGGAAATAATATGTTAATGGTTGGCATTTATGGACCAACACATCCATGTGAAGAGTTGCATGTCCGTCATCAAGGCAACAACAAATATATCGTCTCATATACCGTAAAAGAACGTGGACTTTACGTGTTAGTCGTGAAATGGGGCGAAGATCACATACCAGGAAGTCCGTTCAACATCGAAGTGCAATAAAGAAAAAAATAAATGCGGAAGAAAAAGAGATTTTTCCTCCAACCCCCCAAAAAAGAAAGACAACTTTAAAATTTTATAGATAAGATTCGAAATTATTCGAAAAAAAAATTCATTTATTTTACTTTAAATTTTTTCTTTTCAACTATTTTCTACAAATATCAACATCATCTTCCACCACCACCATCATCATCACGATACACCACAAAGCAAAAAATTAATCAGAAAAACACACATATATATATCGATAATCCATCAATTGATTGAACAATTTATTAATCTTCTTCATTTTAAACTGTTTTACGCTAATTTATCATTTAAACAGAAAGAGTCGATTTTAATTGGTTTGAGCCGATTCTTTCTTCCTTTCTTTCTTTCTTTCTTTCCTTTCTTCTTATTTTAAAATTATTATAGAAGTGAATTGAACATATAGAGAATATCTACCACTGAATTCTTTCCTTCTCATCTTTATCTTATCCAAAGCAACAATTTGTTTATTGACGATATCATGTTGAATTCGAAACAGTTCATACACACACAAACATCGATATTCTTATTCAATTCCTCCACATCTTCTTTTCTTCTCCGAAAATTCTTCTTTTTTTCCTTCCCACATTTTTTCCTCTTTTGAGCAGAAGCAAACTAATCATTTATCAATATTTTAAACTAAAAAATAATTTTTTCTCTTAAGATTTTTTTAAAATTTTTTTAAAAATTTATTCTCCATCTCCTTCTTCTGACGGAACTGGGTAGGGAGAATAAACCGATAACGCCATTACTTGACTGTTCTCCCTTTCTTCTATTCAATCTCCTCCGATTCTTTCCCTTCTCCAGTTACTTTTTCTGTTCTCGCATCTTATGACGGATGATAATCTAAACAATTATTTCTCACCAAATTATTTATTCTGCTTCATATTTCGACGATTTTGTCAAATGAACTTTCGTTATTTAGAATCCGACATCACACACGCACACACACACACACACACACACTAATATATATATCAACCAATTCTGAATCACTTATATAATTCGGCATGTATCAGAGAACGGTATTATTCCCAACAACAATAAGGAAATTTCGTAAGATTTTAAACATAGATATCCGATTCGAATTAGTTTTCATCAAAACCTTCTCCGTGGAATGTTGAGATGGAAAACTTTTACATTACAATAGATACAATTCTGATAATGAAGATGAAGAAACCTAATTGATGTCAATCAAAGATCATTAACATTAAGTTTCGTAAAAGAAAATTTAAAGATGTTATGGACGTCTTTTTAAAATATATGAATAATTAATTTAATTTCATTAATCTCTTTTTAGAAGATATGAATAATTAATTGGATTTAAAAATTATTCGCCGTTTGAAGTTTTTTCAACTTTCCACTTTCATAAATATATTAATTTTCAAAATCAAATTCGATGTTAATTGTCACATAGACTGCATACGTTTTAAAAAACACAGTAACAAATGGAACGTTGCAAGATCCCCAGAACCCATATTGATTATTTACTTTAAATGGACTTCCATGAACTGGCATATAACTTGAATGAAAACATGTTTTCAGAGATTTATTGAATAATGCTCCTTTCCCCCTATCAGCTCCAAGTTTCGCTACATAACCACTATCTTTGTCTCCAAAAGTACAATCATTGTTCATGAAATCGCCTAATTGTTTATTGGTATATTCTATTAATATATTCACGGTCAATGGCCACAATTGACTTAATTCATGTAAGAATTCGTTTCCCATAAAAAAATTGTTTCCGTTTATTGCAAAACCTTTAGAATATTCATCAAATGTTCGCGGATAATCATAATGAAGATTTGCAAATTTTATGAAATTATTTTTATTAGAATATCTGAAATTTTTGTATTCTACCAATTTGTTGTAAATGAAATTGTATTCTAATTCAAATATAATCATATGATAATTATCATGAGAATCATCGATTTTGGACAACAACTTAAAATTAACTTGAATTTAAAAAAAGATCTGTTTTCGGGTTAAACATATTCAAATTGATTCGTTCCAATTGATGAACTTTTCTAGACTTTGAATAAATTCCAAAACAATTCGAGTTTTCGTTGCAAAGTTTTAGGTGACAAATTATTTGTGTGTAGAGTAGAGTTTGTTCCGTTTTCAAAATGTATTTACTTCCGTTAGTCAAATAGAAGATTAAGAGAATGATTATTTGACAATTCCAACAGTTCATGTTTCCTAATATTTAGAAACAATTCGGTTAGAAGAATAATGTTTAGTCAGTTACCAATTCATAACAATTTTTCTGTTTTCTTAAACTTAATCGATTTATAAAATACATGACGTAAGTACTTCTGGAACTGACGTAGTAAATTATAAAAATTCATCCGAACAGTAATTAGAGAAAATTTGCTTCATTATTATGTAACTAAAATGGGTTGCAGGTTATAAATCATCTAAAATTATAGTAAGTCGATTAAGAATTGTTTTGCTGGTAGTTAGGAAGATGAAGAAATGTGGCAGTTAAGAGAACCGTTCTTTTCTGATTATTCAATTCCATTCGTATACTGCCATTACATTCAAAGTAAGGACATACAAGTAAGTAAGGAAACGAGAAAGTTGTGACGAGAAAATAATTCTAAGCTGCTTTTTATTTCAAATAAATCGATTTAATGATAACCATTAGATTCTCTTCCGTTATTGTTTACTGATATTAATTCTGATGTTTCTCTTTCGTATAAAAATATGAAGAAAAGGAAGCTATCCCCAATTTTTTTATGCCAAATCTAATAATGAAGAGAGGAAGGTGCTTATTAAAGAGAAACTTCGGGGATACCTTCCGTTTACCATGTTCGTCAGGTATGATCATTTTGGTCTGAAAAAACTTGTACCCTACCAAATTTCGAATTTATTCTCAACATATTTGTTCGGTTTTGAAATCCAAATTCTTTTGGTCAACTTTTATGGTGATAGTTTCAAAAAAGTGACCATTGTGACCAATTCCATGAATGTAACGGTCGGACATTTATCAATCGTGGAAACTTCAATCTCTCTGCCTTCAATATCGAACTATTATTAGTTAGCAGAAAAAATCTCTTACGTGAATTTGATTGTTTGTCGTCGATTTATAATATAAGTCTAACGAGTGTGTTACTTTTCGTTCTTCAAATGGTGTTTCTTGGATAGACCATTTTTTAATTTCTAATAATCTTTGTATGAATGTTCGTGATTGTGTTATATTAGACAAATTGAAACTGTCCGATCATCTGGCTGTCATATTGATGGTTTCCCTGCAATGCATCCGACTTCAGAATTCAATCAATTGCTTTGCTATTCCTGTGTATAAGAATGAATTGCATCTTCAACGGGTGATTGATATAACGAATGATATTAATTTTCTTCCATTCACCAATTATATGAACACTTTAAATTATCTGGTTCATATAACTATGTAAATAATCCTTAACGAATATAATCCTCAATAATCGGAAAATTCCTAATTTTCATCAAATTCGTCAACTCAAATATGACACGATCACTGCTAATCACAAGTAAAGAGTTGATGCAGAGGAGACATCTTTTCCAATTAGAAAGTTATCAAGGAAGAAGTTTAGAACTGCTGTAAGGGATCTTGCTAAGAAAGCCGAACAGCAAAAGTATCGTGATATCTCTAGAAATGATTCGTCCAATTTCGGTTTTTAATGAGGAAAAGTTCTGCTACTTCATTTCAAATCGATATCGAAGAATTTAAACGTTTATTTGAATCTATCATGTTCGATCTTGAATTAATTCGTTCTCATATTGACATCACGAATTCATTATTTCGTCTTCTGTTGGTGTCTGTTGCTGAATTACGTACCGCAATATCTTGTATGAATATGTATAAGTCACATGGTGTTGATGATGTATGTCTATGTATAATCTCCAATGTGAAAGAATGTGAATCGAAACTAATAGTTGAAACCGAAATCGAAACATCAATTAAATTCTTCTTGGTAACTCCTATTTACGATAATATTTAATTTTAAGGAAAACTGAAAAATATTATTGAAAATAACTACTAATTAGCTACTAAATATTATTATAAATTTGAACATTTTTAATATTTTCGGTATTTCCCGATGAGGTGTGTCGTTCCTCACGAGGAACATTTCTCCGATGATAAATTTCTCATAAACCTTCTTTTCACATGATCTTCTTTGGAAGATGTTTCTCACGACTTTCTCCAAATTTCATTATATAAAAGACAGAATCTAAGAGCCTTATAGAGGAACTCACGCTATTTTTAATTTTCGGAGTGGAAATCACTCTAATTTCGGAGCGAAACTCATTCTGTGAAAAAAGGCAAATATTGCAATTTCGGAGAGGAACTCACTCATCTGGGTCTATTGCGGAGAGGAACTCACCCTTTTTTTCAGTGCACAGAGGAACTCACTCTCTTTAGGATATTTCGGAAAGGAATTCACTCCGTTTTTGAAATAGGTAAAATAAAACATACTTAAAAGACATACTGCTGATGTAAAATGAATTGTTTCAAATGATCGACGACTATTAAACCATATAATTTCGAAATTTTAACATTAAAATATTTTGAATTTGCTTTTCTTTTCAATATTTTGGATTCTGACAACTGTTATTTCATTCATTCTCCGCTAATAACTATCATGTATGTGATATCTAGTTAAGTTCTAAATTAAAGATAAATAGGAGAAAATTGTGAAAAGTGTAAATATTTCTCAATTAGAAAATTCGTAAATTAATTAAATGAGTAAAAGATGTTTTTCAACTTAAATTGAATAGAATTAACGAGAGATGATGCTTCAAGAAGGAAATTATTTGGAGAACACAATAAATTTTATTCATTTAAATTTTGGAAATGATATAATAGATTTAGATGAAGGAGATTGTGATATATATGAGAAATATAAATGTCCGTCGGAAAATGAGAGAAAGGGTTGAAGGGAGAGAGTTTGAATAAATTAAACTATTAGAATCCGTTCATAGTGACGTTGTTGGATGTTGACTGACTGGTTGATTGAGAAGATGGTTCGTTCCATTGCTTGTTCGTATCAACCATCATTTCTGCATCAGTTGTAGTGGTAGTGGTAGTTGTGACGTTGGTGGACAAGAGACTAGTGTTATAGATCAATGAAGAACTCTGATTGTTAAATGTATCTAATGCGTAAATGGATGAATAATTGGGTGTTGCGGCAGCGGCTAATGTGTTCGAATAAGAATTGATCAATTTATTCGATTGTGTCTCATTCATGTTGTTAGTGGCAGCTGCGAATTTCATACGTTTCTGCTTCTGTCGCTGATTGCAGAACCAGACACGCACCACACTCTTTTTCAACGATAACTTTTGAGCAATTTGAGCAATCTTCTCACCCGAAGGACGTGGTTGTAAAAGGAAATGCTGTTCCAGCGACCGTTTTTCTGGTGCAGCAATTGAAGTTCGTTTTCTCTTCGCATTCTTGTCATTCAATTGATTATCGTCTTCGTTTAGTCTCGAATGTTTGGATTTCGACGACTTCCCACCTTTATCCATCGACTTCTTATCCTTTGATGTTCGACTATCATTCTCATTCTGATTATCATTCGAACCATCAAATTTATGGGAATTAGTGGAATTGGTACGAGAGGAAGTGCTGGATGTTGGCGATAAACAGGTTGATGACGATGTTACAGAGAATGATGATGAAGATGATGTATCACTAATAGATATTGGTGGGGTTACTTGTCTGTGGTGATTGTTGTTGTTATTGTTCTTACTATTTTCCATTTTCATAATATTCGTGGAACAATTATCTGGATTGAAATTAGTTTCAGTCGAAATACCATTCCCATTCGTACTCTTCACATCCTCAACAATATTGTTGTTTGTGTTGTTGAAAATATTGAGACTTTTCTCCACAATCAAATTCTCAAATGAACAATTATTTTTCGCTACTTTCGATTCACAGGATTGTTGTGGCAACTTGAATAATTCAGAAAAATTATTTGTTTGTTCATTATCGTTCATTAATTCGTTATTGGCTTGTGGATAAGATGCAATCGAGAACTGCATCGATTGATCTGATGAATTATTCTCGAACGACGACAATTGTTGTTGTTGTTGTTCTTGTTCTTGATAGAGAGCATGATTATTATTGTATGACGTGGATGATGAAGGGATAATCGAAAATTCATTATTATTTTGAGGTGGTGATGAATGATATGAATTAATATTCGTCATTTCATCTATCACTTTCGTAGATATATGATCGATATTCATTTGGGTATCACTCGATATCAATTGGGAGAGTGTTGTGGGAAATGAAGTTGATACAAATGTCGAAGATGGTAACGCCGATGATATCGAATACGCTGATGCTTCTGACTGTTGTTGTTGTTTTGATGAAGATGAATTTAATGAAGATGACGTTGAAGAACATGATGATGTCGATTTGATTATAAATGGTTGTAATTGATAAATCGATTTCTTTCGATTACTATCAGAGAATTCATAATTTTTCTGTTTTTCAGAATCGAACAAATTGGATGTGAGGACATTTGATGATAATAAGTTCGATGATGAACCCGTTCTCATTGTCGACGCTGTTATTGTTGATGGTAATAACGGTGTTAAATTATTAGTAATATTTGATGAACATGATGATGATGATGATGATGATGATAATGCACTCGAACAATTCAACGATGTTAATGGCATGAGTAATGATGATGTTGTTATTAAACTCTTGTTATTAATTGACATTGCAGAAACTGCTATTGATGGAATACAATCGATTCGTTTCAATTTATTAAGTGTTGGTAGTAAATTCGGATCGTCAATTCCCAAAGTCGGTTTCATTTTTCCAAAACTAAAATCCTGTTTCGAATTGTGACATATCGAATTGGAATCACTTGGTATTGTGGCAGTTGTGGAGAATGATGATTTTCCTGTTGTTGTTATTGTGGTGCACGAACTGGAAGTCGATGTAGACGATGGTGCTTGTGAAGATATCGAAGAGTTTTTCGATCTGCTTTTACTATTATTATTATTCTGAGAATATCCCGATTTATTTCCATTTTTCTCATTCTTTTTCCCATTTGTCGATTTCGTCGTTTTCTTCTTATTGAGAACTTTCGACGTGTCGAAACGTCCATAGAAATTGTTATCCATCATTCGAAAGTTCACTCTCATTTGACTGGAAACGACATTTGATGATAATCGATGATTAATCGATGTTCCATTTTGTCCGTAATGATTTCCAGATAAAATCGATGACGTCGTATTAGCACAACTCTCAGCTTCCGCTTGTTCTAACCAAGCTTGTAAGATCGGTTTTAAAGCGATCATATTATTTTGAGATAATGTTAATGATTCGAATCGACAAATGGTCGATTGAGATAGTGAGCCAACTCCTGGTAATTTCAACTTTGTCAATTGTTGACCAACATCAGCTTGTGTGATACCTAATTTGATACGTCTCTGTTTGAACTTCTCAGCGAAAGTTTCCATTTCATGAGGATCGTTTAAAGAATGATTAGACATTAATGAAGCAGCAGCGACGGCTGATGAACCCGACAGACTCGAATTCGACGTCATGTACGAGTAGTAAGGTGAAAGAAGATAATTGGATTGTAATGTTGTCGAAGATGTGGATCGTAGTGAAGAATAAGATGGAAATGAAAAGAATGGAGTTTGGAATGGGAGAGTCGTCGAATAACTGGTACAATTTAATCCGTTGAAATAATAAGGAGATAGTTGTGATGTGGCTTGATTATAAAGTGAATTATAAAGATTATTAGTCGATAAATCATCATATGTTGATGATGTAATAGAATTGGGTGAAGTTCCATTTAAATTTGATGCGGAATTCAATTGATGGAAAAGGGCCATAACTGATGACGTCGTATCGAAAGCGAACATCGGATTAGTTTCATCTTGATTTTGTAATAATTCCGAATTCGTCATCATTTGGTTAGTGGTGCAATTGGTTTGTAAATTCTGATGATTTCCATCATTCTCCAACGAATTATTCGTCGTTGTTCTAGTTCTCGTTTCTATGAGATGATTCGACATTGGCATTGTTGTCGATGTTGTTGGAAGCATATAAGTAGTGGTAGTAGTTGTTATTGAAATTGGATTGATATTTCCAAAGAGATTAATGAATAAATTCTCATTTGTAGATTCATTCAAATTGTTTGGAAATTCTGTTGTTCGAGTTACTCCTCCGGTTTCACTTCCAGCACCACATCCACCTCCTCCTCCACTCGAATTGAAAACATTTTTATTCCAATCATTATTCCTCATTTCTTCACCATTCACTTGTTCCAACATCGAACCAAGAGCTGATTGAATTTTCGTTTGAGCTAAATTCGTCATATTTGAATTGTCTCCACCACCACAAGTTGATGTTCCTAACAAATTTTTATTATCAATCATATTTTCTGATGATGTTGATGTATAGATATTATTCTCGATATTATTGATATAACCGAGCAATTCCGAATATGGATATTGTTCCGCTAATCTCTTCAAATCAATTTGATTCGCTTCCAATTGATTCTCATTCGGTTCCATAATATTCGTTGATCGATTCTCATCATTATTGATTTGATTACAATAATCCGTCTGCCCGGCACCTTGCACATCTGTCGTTGAACTAAAAACGGGAGCGGTGGTCGATGTAAAGAGTTGTGTGGTGGAATTGATGGTATTGGGGAACTGGACAAAATAATTAGAAAAGAAATTCTCATTTAATTTATTCGGGAAATTTTCAGTTCCGGGGGAATAATTAAGAAATTGATCATTCGCATCTCTCATGATGGATGAAGTGGAGTAATTCGTGGCGGCCAATGAGGACGCTAACGAAAGGAAGTATTGTTGAGCATTAATGGTTGAATAATCGATAGATCGATTGTTTGTAAAATCTTTTTTGGTTGTCGTCATTGACGACGTGGCTTTCTTGCAACTTCTCCCTTTTTTACTTTTCGTTTGTTTCGTCTTTTCTTCATTTTTATTTTGATCATTCGTCTTCTTTCCATCCACCAACGAAATGGAACTGGTTTTATTAGATTCTAAATAATCTTCACTACTCATCGAATTCTGATTACTGTTCCTGTCATCCAATTGATGGACATTATTCAATTTCATTTCCTCATCGAAATTATTATTTGCCATTTCATTCCTCTCAATCTCCTCATTCGTCATGTTCGTTAAGGTCATTGTGGATGGATTGAGATTGGATTGTAATAAATAATTATCGTCATTATTTCCAGTTTGATGGAAAAAGTTTGTGGAGATGTTCTCCTTAGTCGTTTCGTTGATTCCTAAATTATTCGTCATTTTAGCATCATGCACAAACTTATTAGATTTACTTCTCAATCCATTCCCCTCATGATTATTCATATCGATATTATTACCGTTATTTATCATCATGGCCGTCAAGAACGAATTATCCGTTCCACTCACCAATTCGAAATTATTATTATTATTCTTATTATTATTATCATTATTATTATTATTATTATTATTATTAATAATATTATTATTATTATTATTATTATTAATATTATTAATATTATTATTATTGTTTGATGATTGGATGGAGGACATTAAATTCGTTTCGCGATCATCATTCCCAATAATCGTCTGGATTTGTTGTGGCATTTCTGAAATGTTTTGTTGTTGTTGTTGTTGTTCGAGTGATTGATGTAATGGTTGATAATAATTGGATAAATCCCATTTCATTGGTTTATTATCTGCTTCGAATAATTTGCGATCATTCGTCGATCGGTTGGGATATTGAAGTACCGAATTCATTTGTTTAATACTCGCACACTTCTCATTTGTCATATTGGAATAATTATAGATCTGATGATAATAGTCATTCAATCCTTTCTCATCAATATCCCCATTCATACGATTTAACAATACACTCACATTGGATGCATTCGTTCCATTTGGATTAAACGGTGTACTCATTTCATTATCACAAATTTTCACCGAACGATTTTCTGAATGATTTTAAAATATATTCTATGAAAATTCTATAAAGAAAAAAACGAGTTAAAATCTGTTTTTATTTGTCGAATACCTGGGAAAGTTGTGTTAAACATTATTGATTTCAACCAAATTTATATGTTCAACATAAAAAATTAAAACATCAATAAAATCTTTTACTCATTAATCTCTCGTTCGATCTTCTCTCATAAAACTCGTCAATTTGCGACACATCGACATCTTTCTCATTCAACAAGTAAATTTCGGAAAGATGTGAAGAAATGGAAAAGGTATGAAGTTAGAACAGCAAGAAAATGTTCGATTTGACAAGGACTGATCTCAGATTTTAATGTGGAGCACTTAATCTAAATCGAAATATTTATGAGAAGAGAATGGAAAGTTAATGAAATGAGAAATATCGAAAATCAATGCTCTCCCAACCAATCTATAATTTCGTGATAGAAAATCGAGTTTGGGGAGAATATTTGCACATTTCTCTCTTCCTAAGAACTTTCACCGATAGAATAACGGAAACATTTCTAAGGATCGTCATTTTTGAAAACGAATTCATATCCTCCTACTCCTTCATATGTCGATGACATCATATCGTCCATGTAAGGTGAGAAACTGTCTTAGATCTCGCCTCTATGGCGATTGATAATTGGGAAGATAAAAGAAGAAAATGAAACAATGAAAACTGATTCGTCACGAAAACATTACTCAAAACATTTAATCGTTTTATTACATATTCCGGAAGCAGTCAACTGTCGTTTCTCGCTACAACAGTTGTTCCATCTAAATTAATACGATAATGTTTAATGATATACATCTCCCTTCTCCTTCCATTCGATACTATCCAATTATTATAATTGCAACAAATTATTCGAATTGGAGAACATGGACAAATGGAAACCGTTTTAATAATTGAACGCAATCGGATCTCCCTAACATTTCACTTATTCTCATTCTCCCGCACACAAATATTTTCACCGCCCCTGACCAAATTCGATGTCCATCATGTTGAAGCTGAAAACAGGATTTTTCCATCATTCTCGTGAAAGAAAAAATGAAATTTTTTTTCAAGAGGAATCGAAGTAAAACAGCAACTAAACAAAGAAAAATGAAACGAAGAGAACGGATTCGCTGATAATGTTTCCGTTGTTTCTTAATACTGCAGTGAACTGTTTGCACAAGAAAGATGCATAAAATGAAAAGAAAATGTTGATGTTGGCCCTATGCAAATAAAGAGGATATTTGTGTCTTCTTTATTCGTTGTTCTTTTTCTATTTCTTTTTCTTCTTCTTCTTATTCCTTTCTTCTTTCACTTATAGTGAACTAGTGTTTGTCATCAGTCTTCTTTCGTGCATACACCTTTGGTAGGGGCCATCTCTACACTTTTACAATCGTATAACTCTCCTGCCACACACACACACAGGTATATTAGTCGGGTGGGAATGTTATTCTGCTTTTTACTAACCTAGTCTTATAAGTCCGACAGTCGTCTGTAGGTGTATTATGTGTCATTTCATGTAATCCGTCTACTTTCCCTTATCATCCCTCCCTTCAATTCCTACACATTCATATACTTTCTACCCATAAAATCCGACTATTATTTCTCATTGTTCGAAGGCACTATCACTGGAGGTAAAAGCAAATTATCCGAACTGAAACCGTGCCCTACAGGTTCCTTCAACGTCAACAGATCTAATATCAATTTGCAATGACATTATACACCACCCCTCTCTCTCCTCTGACTCATATGGAGGGGGAAAATATTCAATCAGAGAATGTCTCAATTTTCCATCACGTCCTCATATTGGGAAGATTTGATCGTTTAATACTCGTTACTTTTTACTCTTCGTTGTCGATTCATGAAACAAACTGATTTTGTTACATCGTTTGTTTCTCTTAGCACACAATGAATTTCCATTGCAATCCAATTAAAACTGCTTGCTTTGTTTTGAAAAAATTCCATTAAAAATTAATGAAACATTCTTAGAAGAAGACATTCATAAAAAACATGAAAATCAACAAACTTATCTTCACCAAATAACAATCGATGAGAATTATAATTTCTTCTATAAAAACGATAATTCGATATAGATAATAAATTGTAAGAATGGAGATTACATATGAATTGAGAGATCGGTAAACAAATTGATAGATGTAAGATCGAACAAAAAGTAAAGAATAACAAGAAGATTCAATTAATTTTTTAGTTTTTTCCTTTAAAAGCGAAAATGGGAAAGGAAGAAAGAAAGAAAATAATAACAATAAGAAAGAAAACACGATTTAGCAGAACATACACAACGAAATGATGATATGTCGAAAAATGTCAATGCAACGAATTTCCGTGTAATGAGATCCATCTGCCTGGGGAAATAGAAAAGTAGAGATGAGACAGGTCACCTAATCGTTTCTTCTGTCGCATTATAGCATAGAACGGGATGATCAAACATCGTATACGCCTGTCATGCTTCAGGCAATTTATCATTGACATATTCGATCATTACGACGAATGTTCGACAATTTTTTTTCTTCTTTTTTCCTGCGAATCATTTGTTAATGATAATTACTAAAAATTGAAATTCTCCTAATAATTATTCTTCTTCTAATAATTAATTAATTTCGAACGAATTCCAAGTGAACTCGAGAGAAATAGTAGACGATGGGAATAACATGTGAAATGTGCCTCTCCCCAACAATCTGTCGACAAATCAGAATTAAGTTGTGAGCGAATCATCGATGTTCTTTGTTATTCGAACAATTTCGACGAACAAACAAATATTGAAAATGAACTAAATAAACGAAACAAGGAAATTTTTTTGTTTCTCTTCCGTCAGTGACTTGAGAAAATGATGAAGGAATTACTGGAGAAACAGAAATGGAATAAAATATTCAAAAACAGAAGATCCATGTTCGATCACAATTTATTGATTGAAAAACAAGTGACTCGACCTGATATTTATGCATAATTATTTCCAGTCTTCATCATTTCAATAATCAACTCTTCTTATTCGGAAGAATAAAACAAATAAATACAGAATTCGTTGATACGGACATTTCCCACAAAACATAAATTCACTTATTTTACGAATTTAATTTAAATGAAACGAATATATTAAATCATAAATCAATTACTTCGAATAATGATGGAAAACGATGGGAAATGATTCTTTATTTATTTTACATATCATAAGATCATTGGAAAAAATTAGAGTTATCTAAACAAATGTTGAAAAATTAGATGATGCGGTTGTCATGGAAACGTGATGTTAATGGAAATTTGTTGTCGATTAGAGGAGAAATTAGTTGAGGAAGAGTTGAAGATATTATTATTGAATGTTTTATTGGGATTGAAAGGAGAATGAAGAGAATTGATTGAATGAGAATTGGTCGTTGAAGACGAGTATTTTGGTTATTAACCAAACCTAATCTCGTTTTCCAATAGCTGACGATTCATCTTGATTCATAGATCCATCTCAATTCTTTCCAATTTCAATGTACGACATCTATTTAAAGCGAACAATAATTTTGTTAATCATTCATCTCATGAATAAGCACTTGGAGCGAAAGTGTACGACGAGCGCTTCATGCTCCACATTTTTTCTTGTCACCTATGTATGGACAGATGAATAACCAGAAAATTTCTCTATTCTTAATCACCTATTTACACGTTCACTCTACCACACTTCATTAATAACATTTTGGAATGATCTCTATTCGCCCAATCCGTTTTGGGAGAGATCAAACTTTATTGCATAATCATATTTACTTAATCCCTACAACAGCCAATAACTGGCGGGCCTGATTTGGGCAGAACGAGTAGCTATCATGCTCGGACGAGAGATGAAGAGTCGACTTAATTTCATTTTCCTTTCCTCCCCTCACCTCTATTTCTCATCGTTCCTGTCAAAGTGCTTAAAGAAATTTCTTCTTTCATTCTACTCGAAAATAGGAGGAAAATTGAATCTTTCTAATCTATACTCAACTGCACAAGTTGTGCACGTATAATGCTCTAATTCTTCTCGACCAATAATCTACATCTGCTCCAAGTAATACGTGTAACTGATGCTTTCACTTCGTACGTGGTGAAGTGACAAGATTTCCCTTCTCTTCATAAGTTTCTTCACTACGTCAACTAATTATATTTGTAGATTCATTAACCTTATTGTTTTCTATGCATGATCTTCTACTTATCAATCAATAACTTCTTCTTTCTTACAATAACCATCTCTCTTCCCTTCATGTCAATTCCCCTAAATTAATTCTCTCGTACACCTTATTCATAGCGAGCCAATTAATTTACGAAAACAATCTCTTCACAAATTCCATCAATTCGTATAACATACAGAATTTACAATAGACAAGTTAACTCACAAAAACGGAGCATGAAAAATCTTTTTTTTGATCTTTTATATTGAACTGATTTCCAAAAGAGAAATGTTTCATTCTCAACGAGAATATCAGAAGAAAATTTTGGGAATGATGAAATGGATCGATAATTAAAGATCGAAGATTCATCAATTTAACTACGAACATCCCATTTCATTTTGTATAATTTGACCCAGTAACAATTTTTTTACGCCGTCATTTCTAGTGACATAAATCATGATGAATTTTTGTTACCCTCATTATCTCGATCCATGTCACTATTGTCATTATTGTCTGCACCGAAACAATCTTTGACTGACAAGCACGCACTTTAATATCGGAGAATATCCATCACATCGATATACCATCAGTTACACTGAATATTGGACACGTACAACTGATCATCATCCTCGTCATCATCATTGGGAATGATAAAAAAGTTTCGGCGCAAAAAAATTAAAAATTTTTGACAACTTACGTTCCAAAGTATTCCTTCTGCACGAAAGCAAACTTCAGATACACATCTGTTTCATTTATGCAATGATGATGATCATCATCACTCCTCTCACCATCCCATCATTAATCTTCAACCGTCACCTCCATTCAGAAAACATTCCCAATGATTTATCAATAATAAAGTTTTGTTCAAATATATCTTTAAAAAAAACCGAAAAATTGGCATTCCATTCGACTGGATGATGGAAATTCATAGAAAATTAAAAATTCCATAATTCCTTGTGAATCAGGTGACACGTTTGCTTATTTGTAATGAAAGTCCTATCGTCATTCTCGAAATAATAGACGAACGTAACAGAAATAAAAGAACACTATCGTGCGAGCCCCAATTTAGCGATTATTAGAATCAGTCCATCAACTCGTCGGTCAATGACACTGAAATAGGAAGAAGATCAAAGTCATCACATGAAATACGTACAGGTCGTCCGATCGCTCTTTTTTTGTAAAAGATACATTCGATGTATGTTTATCTAATTGACAAACAGTTTAATATCGTTGCACACAATGAAGCCTTCTGCTCTTATCGAAAGAGAGGAAACCTTCTCATTTAGTTCAGCCCTTATCAACCATTTCGTGCCAGGTACAATTAGGTGGCAATCTAACGTGCAGTTTTCCCTCCTAATCCTTACCTCAAATAACAATTAGAATGTAAATAAACATCAAGCAACTATTGTTGTTTAGTGAATCGCCAGATGAAAGATGATCGATCTTTCATCTATTTCTTTGCCATTGATCCATTCGCTAAAATTTCATTCATTCTTCATGAACCACCGCCCCATATTCTCCCAATCATTTTCACTACACAAATACCTTTACCATTTCCTCATCAAGGAACATTTTTAATTGTTCTTCTCATTTCACTCGTCTAATCATAATTAGATCATAACAATTTTTCCACATTGAAACTATAATTGATGGAAATTTTGAATGAAACTAACCATTCTTGTAGATTGAATTGTAGATCTGATTGAAATTTCACTTGAACAAATTATTAAGAAACAAATCTAACAAGTGTAAGTAAATCTTGTAAGTAAAGTGAATTTAGAATGACAGTTATTCTTTTCCAATATGAGAAGTTCGTGAAAAAAATTTTTTGCGCTTTTATTCTTCGAAATTACCGTTTTACTACCTACCGTTATCTAACTATGAATTTATTCGAATATCATTCTGCGAACATTTCCCAATTGCCTATTATATTTTATTTTATTTATATATTTTTTTTAGAAAATTAACGTCAACAATTTTTATGAGAAAACCATATTCTTGTGAATTTTAATAAGAAATTTAATATAATTTATTTTTCAATTTTATTTTTAAAATGAATAAGAAGGAAATTAGAATGAAGAAATTTTAAAACAGAAATATTTTTATAAACATTGAAATGAATGAGAGTAAAGGTAATTGGGAACATGATTTTAATTCTGGTAAGAATTAGTATTTGTCTGTCACGAATTGAGGAATTAAGAGTATTATAACTTTTTAGGTAGATCCTTATTGGAGATAGTGACAATTGATGGAGTTTGACAGACTCACATATTTCCGATAAAGTAGTTTGTTCAATTGGTATAACGAGTTTTTCATAAATTCGAGAGAATATTTGAGTAGAAATGGGAAAACTTGCTCTTCAGTGGAGAATTCATTTCAACTTTCCTCCACCCTTCCCATTTCAATTGAAAAAACTAATAATTTCATTAATAATGATTTTGAAAGAAATTTTCACAATATATAGTGATTAGAAAAAACTGTTAATAATGATGATTCATCAAATTTTCTTCATCACCAATAACAACAAGTTGATTAATTCGAATTCTTCATAATTATAAATTTTCCAATAAGTTAAATTCAAGAGTTTAGCTTAATATCAATTTGGAATAATTCATAAAATCAAGAATATTTTAATTTAAAAATTATTTAAAATGAAGTTTAGCTAAAAATTCAAAGAATGATAAAAGCCAAAATTTTAAGTGGTAAAATTGAGTAGTGTGTGAATTCTATCTTCTCTATCTGCGAAATTTACTTATCAAGAGAATGTTTAAAAGTAAATAAAAGGAATGAACTATTAAATATGAAGACATATTGAAAATGAATGTTATTGCCAGATAAATAATTTATCATTTCCATTTCCTGAACAATCGATTGGAATTGGAGAAGAATTGGAACTAAATAAATTTTCCATTTTTCTTTCAGACTTTCGAAAAAGTAAACAAATAAATTAATAAGAATTCAGTAAGGAACGTGAGTCGAATATGACATCGTATGATGAGCACATACCAACGAAAGATGAAAAAGTTTTTTTTAATTTCCTTTAAATTGTTTCATATCATCATAAAGTTAACATGTGCAACTGATTTGATGAAATATGTGCCATCAGGGGAAATATCAAATGTCTTTTCCAACGTTCGAATTCTACTCAATGACGATACGATAGCACAAGAAGCAGCAGAAAAGTTTCTCACTTTTCTTTTAAATTTCCGAAAAATATTTCCCTTTTAGATCATTCCCTACTTTCAATAAGAATCGATTTACACATTGTTTATTACCAAATGAAAAAAAGCCATGTCTCATTACAACATTCAATGAATTATCTCCAGGACTCTTCTTCTGTCCGAGAAGTAGAAAAAAGTTCGAATATAATCATGCCAATGGAACTGTGTCGAAATTGAGCGATGCTGAACTCGCTGAAATTATCGGAGGCGATGACGAAAAAATGAATAATGAAGTGGAAGAATGGAGGAATGCTTTGGAAGAACAATTTTTCAAATATGTTTCCGATCGATTCGGAAATGGAGCAATGAGTGTTTTCGGTAGCTACGACATCAATCCAACTTTATTTACTCTTTGTATTTGCATAGAAAGTAATAGAATTAGTTCAAAAAATTTTTGGTTAAATTTTTAAAACTTTTCATTCTTAAATTCTTAAATTTCTGTAATATTTTTACTTTTTTTTTCATTTCTAAATTTTTATTTAATTTATATTTTTTAACATATTTCCTATTTAATTCCATTTATCCGAATATTTTCAGGGGTGGCACATGGAAATCTGAATGGAGAGCTCAATTTGCACCAGATAACTCTCAATGTACTATTGATGGTGTGATGAAAGTTCAAATCCATTATTATGAGGAAGGAAACGTCCAACTGTTGTCTCATAAGAAGTGTAGCGAAGAAATTAATTTTAAGAATATGGAGGAATTCGTAAAGAAATTCCACAAACTAGTCCTTCAATGCGAAAACGATTATGAAGTTTTTTTCTCCATTTTGAATTGTCTTGTTAAAATTATTTAATTTCAGGATGCGTTAAATGCAAATTACTTGAAAATGTCAGAAACTACTTTCCGTTCTTTGAGACGACAACTTCCTGTGACTAAAACAAAGATTTCTTGGGCCAATTTAATTTCCTATCGAGTTGGCGGAGAAATTTTGAAAAATAATCCTCTCTCTGATTCGTCGGCAACGTTTATTCCTTTCCTTTTTCATTATTTGACAATTTCATTCAATTTTACAGTTGAGAGAAAGAGATGGAAGAATTAAAAAAAAAAGAAGGAAAATATATTCGATTGAAATTTGAAGAGAATTCCAAAACAATTTGATTTCATTAACTTTCCTTTATTTTTCTTCTTACAAAAGAATCAGTTGATCTTTTTGAATGTTATGAAGTTTTTTTTTTGCTTCAGAAATCGAATTAACTTTCCAATTTCTCATTCTATTCATTGTCATTATTAAATAAATCATTTGAGTTCTATCTGATAATATGAGAGGAAAGAAAAAAACGAATTTTAATTAGTTTTTTAATTTTTTTTTCTGGGAAAGTTCTTCAGTTGTCATGGTAACGAGGAAAGGATAAATGAAATGATAATGGAAAAAAGATATATTCGCTTAATGAAATTATTGGTTTTAGAAGAGGAAATGAAACGTTAAAAATTATAAAAGTTCATTGGACATCTCAATGATCTATTCTAGAAGAAATGGAGTTCAAGATGTTTTAGAGCAAATGAATCGAATGAGAGAGAATCCTCAAATTTCACGTTCATGTTGTAATTGCTACTTTATTATTGGCGTTGTTGAGGAGTTGATCTGATTGTTTTTCCACAATTTTTTCTTGTCGATTTTCTTCTTCCCGTTTGATTTGCTTCTTCAATTTATCCTCTTCAGTTATCGTAGAGAATTTTTCGAGTAATTCCAATTCTTCTTCTTCGGCTTTGGCTAATCGATCGTTCAATTTAGTTCTTAATTCGGATAACCGTTTCGACGGATCAGATGACATTGATGATTTGAGGAGTGAGGAGAGTGGATTGTATTTGTCGGGAATGAATTGTTTGAAGAGGACGAAAGCGATGACGGCCGATACGAAAAGTATAAATAGCCAATCGGTAGCCAACATACAGAAGCTGGTAATACCGATGATATAAAGGAGAACCATTGACGATTCTCCATAGAAACAGAATAAAGTAATTATGGTGAGAAGAGCGATGATTGATCGACTTCTGACGAATATGGAGAGAATTGTAAAAATTGTTGCAATCGATGCTGTATATGGTGAATTATTATTCCAAATTGACAGGATACTTCCCACAATCGACACCGCCAATAACGGAGTCGAATTGACGAATAAGGCGATGAAAGATAAAGCCATCAATGAACTAGCGATCCATTGATTGTCAACGTGCATCGCCACAAATGACGAGATGAGACTCGTAGCGCCAGCTAATGTTGATTGACAATAGAGTGACAAAGTTGACATACTTAACATGAAGGCACTTCTCGCCTTAAGTCGAGTAACAAGAGCTACGATACCCGCGATCATTCCAACTGCGATTGCAGTTCTCATTTCTAAAGTTATCAGATTCATTACTTTTTGATAAGAAATCAGTTTTTTTGAGAAAAATAATTGTTATACGTTGTTGTTGTTAGTTAGTTGCTGAAAGTGAAAGGGAATATTGGGAGAATTTATTCAAATAAATTTTCCTCAGTTTTCTTTTTTTTTGGTTTGTTGGTTGATGATAAAAATTAAATTGAAAAGAATGAGATGTTCACTCAATTGTTGTGAAAATTGAATAATATCATCTGATTATAAGAAAAAGAAATTATTATACGTTTTATATTTCCAAATTATCAACATTTTTTTCTGGAAATTTTTTTTGAGTTTTTGAATTTTTTGAGAAATATTAAATTGTTAAATAACAACCTAAAATTCTTATAAGAACAACTCGTTTTCTGATAATTACTAATTGTTTGAATGTTATTCTTTCATCAATTTGTTTCTGTATTCTGTAATATCGTTAATATTAGAATAATCTTAACTTATGTGTTTGTTGAAAGTAAGAAACTGAATTGATATTTTTGAAAAAAAAATTAGTCGACATAATAAAATATCATATGTGCGATGATAATAAATGTTGGAAAAGATGAGGGAGCACCAATTGATGGAGTTAGGATGATAAATTAATCATAATCCCTAAATGTAGCATATTATGGTTATTTTAATTACTTTCGTTCAATTACCAGTTAAAAGGAGAATGAGAAAATTTTAAGAATATAACTGTGTTCCAGAACGGAGACTGATTGTAAGAAAGAACTGAAGACTGAATAATTTCTTTCCGATTAATCATTGGAATGGTGAAGAATTATAAGTTGAAGTTCATATTGAAAAAGAGAATGTAATCTAACAAGATTTCTAATTCATGTCATATAATTATTGTGGAAGGAGAATGATTAAGAATTGTCCATCATTATGATAAATATTGGAATTGTGAAAGAGAATTAAATTGAAAAAAAAAAGAAGGAAGAATTTATTCCGATAAAGAGAAGTTCCGCTTTGAATAAGATGGAGTGAAAATAAGATGGAAAGTTATTTCTTTCATTTTTTTCTTCTTCTTATAACATTTGTTGCCGTAGTGCGAAGGCCACTGTGATGCACGAAGGAAACATGTCAAAGTATCATCAATTTCCAATGGAAATTTAAATATATTTCTCTTCATTTTTACTTACTTCTCCACAACAACAACAACAATAATAATGACACCAATAACAGTCAATATGTGTCTTTAAAATAGTTCTGAAAAGTAGAATAGGAAATTATTCAATTCCATTCCAATGATGAGATATAAAGTAATAATATTTATTCTTTCAATTCATTTCACAAAATCGGTTTAGTGAAATTGATGTGAAGGACAAAAAGAAAATGAAATAAAACTATCCATTCCATCTGGTAATTGTTTCGACAATTTTCGACCATTTTCCAAAAAAGAAAGAAATTTACACATCAATTTTTTTCGAGATTTTCAAGAGAAGTTACTTGAAAGAAAACTTTTCTTTCCTTCATTCAAATTGGAAAGAAAGGAAGGAATTGGTTTGTATTTGAAGGATTCTCCTATCAATACAAACAATTTGTATGAGAATTTGAGAGGAAGGAAATGAAATGATATATTCAATCAACTGAAATTTGATGATAGCTATCAATAAACTTACGTCTATTACAGATGGGATGGATGGACGATCGATATGAAATGATCAATATCTTTTCTTTCTCTCTACTCTCTTTCTATCTGTCTCTCTCTTCAAACGTCCACATTTAATTTGAATGAATCATCAAGATGATGATGAAATTATTTCATCTGGGAGACAAGTGCATGAAGTGACAAGTTGGAGAATAATGATGATAATGATGATGGTGGTGATGAGAATAACATTTTATTAATTGAAAGTTTTAGAGAATGGTATTGATAGGAGTAATAATGTTTTCTTTCATTTAGTATTTTCAATTAAAATAAATTAGTTTGAGAAAATTGTGAAGGATTAGAAGAAAGAAATGATGATAATAATAATAAATAGTTAAGTTGACAACACAGATTTCATAGTGACCGATAATTGTTAGAGACTAGAAGAGGAGCTGAGAGATGAAGAAGTCAATTCCAATGAGTCAGTTCACTCCGAAACAATTATTTCATTATGAGACTGAATATGTTGTATGTGATTTCCTAATGACTTTCTCATATTTATTATTCGTCATCCATTAAGGTTTGTTGGATGAGTTGGAAGATGAATTTGCGGAGTGGACACGAATTCATGAATTTGACGAATCGATTTCTTTTCAGTTCTTCCAATTCTTCTCGTGTCAATGATTTGACTGATGATTGAGTATTCGTTGTATTAAGTGAATCGATACTCTTCTCTGAATCATTCTCCGAATCACTACCATCACTTGTATGACCATCATCATCTTCATCATTCTCTATTCCATTCATTAAATCATCATTAGATAATCGTTCACTGTTCTCCACATCATTTCCAATTATCTCATTCTGGAAATATTCTTCAGCATCATCGTCCTCATTGAAATTGTTTGATAGATTTTCAATTATTCTTTCTTCTTCTTCTTCTTCTTCTTCTTCTTCTTCTTCTTCTTCTTCTTCTTCTTCATCATCATCATCATTTTCTTCTTCTTCTTCTTCTTCTTCATCTTCTATCATCGTTGTTGTTGTTGTTGTTGTTGTTGTTGTGGATCGAGTAGATCGACGACAATTAAAATTATCAGAATTATCCGAATATTCTTCTTCCATTAAACGAGTTGTCGTTTTATTTGAATTGAGTCCATTTTCCATCAGATATTCTCTTCCTTTCATTCGATTGAAATAAGAATTCTCATTGGACATATCATCATCATTATCTATATCGTCATCTAAATCGTCATCAAGATCATCACCGAAATCAGTGTCTAATGACTGATTTCTAATTTGATAATCATAAAAATTATCGTCAATATCCGATTCGTCGTATGATGGATAATATGGTAATTCCTTATTATAAATCATTCTTTCCTCATCCACTAAATCTTCATCGGAATATTTGTTGATATGAGTAAATGCTTCTTCATCCATTCCATGCATTTGAAGAGAGAAAATATCGAAAATAATATCAATCGTCGACCAAAATCGTTTACGATTTGGATGATCGCGAATCGTTTGAATCTATTGGAAAAAAAGATAAATATATAATAATAATTAATATTATAAAATTTGTATATAACCAATCCGGAAATATTCGATCCCTCATACATCATCGATCGATCAATGAAATTCTCTGAGAATCTCTTGAAATGTTGAGCATTCATTCTTCTTTTCGTCTCTTCCATTCGATCAGGTGAATATGCACATAACATGTCATTGGTTAAAAGAACATTCATTAATTTGGGGTCAGCTCTCAATGCATCATTCACCATTCCTTCATTCAAATTTTCATCATCGATACCGATATCATCATCTCCATCATCTTCCATTGCACTTATGAGAATGTCATGAAGAAATTTCGATAAATAATCTCGTCGAATATCTTCCACCAACTTCTGCTGATACAACAGACAGGAGAAATTCTTTTGATAACTCTCTCTAATAAATCGACTATATGGTAATTCCCTCGTCACAATTCTTCAACAAAACAAAAGTTAATTAATTTGAAAAAAAAAAATTAAAAAAAAAAAACGTTTTTGATTTATCAACGTCGATCGACGGGATTGTTGTTGTGGGAAATGGTCGTCGATAATGACGGAAATTTTCTACTTCTATTTGATAAGATGGTAACCAATCATCATCCAAATCCACCATCATCACATCACGATTAGAATCATATTCTGATTTATTCATTTCTCTAAAAGAAAAAATGGAAATTTTAAAAAAAAAAAAAAAAAATTTGTACTAAACGATACTGGCAATTTCTCCCATCGTGACGGTTTACACAATTTCACCCATTCATGTCCAATATCATTAAAATCGTCTGATTCCATATTCATCTTATCCATCAATTCCTCATTCTCCTTCTCATCATTCGAACGAGAACGACATTCCATTAATTTGTTGACGGTTCTCCAATTTCTCTTTTTCGTTAGACATCGATGACAAATCAATCCTTGATATGGTGTCATTTCGAATTGAGTGACTTCATCATATTCTCTACGATTCAGTCCCATCATCTTATTTAGATCTTGATGTGTGATTTGTGATTTCCATTCTCTTTTATCCATCTTCTTCTTCTTCTTCATTTTCCTTTTATTCATTTTTTCCAATTCTTCTTTCCATATCGTCAATTCTACCGGTAATTTTTTTTGTTTACCTCCCAAATCTTCATCTTTCCATTTTCTTAAGATGAATTCTTTGTTGAATGGAACTACGTCATAAAATGAATCTTTAATTTCATTCTTATTATCATCATTTCCTTCATCTTTCGATGATGATGGTAATTGAAATAAATTTCGATTTATTTTCATATCTCTTCCAAATAGATCAAGTTCGAATGAACGGAAATCTGTTGGTTGACAGGGAACATAATCTTCATTCATTATCATCATCATCTTCTTCTTCTCCTCAAATAATTCTTTCTTTTTCTCTAATTTATTCTTCATTATTCTTTTCTTTCTTCTCTTCTCTTCTTCACTATCTCGTTGTTTCAATTGGAATCGTCGACGAATTTCATATTTTCCACTTTTCAATTGGAATGAATTCTTCATTTCCATCTTCTTCTTCTTTCTCTTTTCCATTTTTTGATTTTCTTCAATTTTTCCATTTATGGGTAAATTCATCTCCTCATTCATCTTCATATCCAACGATATTTCCAAATTTTTCTTTTTAGAATTCTCTTCTAAAAATTTCTTATTTTCAATCAGAAATTCTTTGAATCGTCTCCGTCGTTCCTGCACCTTTTTCTTCTCATTCTTCAATTGATCATCAGAATTATAAAACAATTCATTTGTTCGATATTGTCGATGGTGTTTAATTGGCAATTCCATCAATTTTTTTTCCATTAAAACCGATTTGTAATAAAGAGTTTTATCTAATTCTTTCGAATTCGTATGAGTGAAATGACCAATTAATTCCAAATTCTTCTCTTTCTCATTGACTTGAATGAATGGTAAATTATTTTTTTTTCGATCAAATGGAACGTCCATAAGAAGGAATGATCTCGAATCATCTTCTTCTGGTTTGATGAAAGATTTCTTTCTTTTATCAACTTTTCGATTATCTGTTTTCACTTTCACTTCCATATCATCATCTGATAACAAAATCGATTCATCGATACAATTGAATAAATGTTTCGGTAATTGACATGAAGATAATTTCAATTCATATTGATAATTCAAAATAATATCATCAATAGATCTTTTCATCGATTTATTCGTTGATTTATTTAATTTCTTATTAAATTGTCGAATTGGAAAGAGGAAGATTTTATTGAATTTATCTCTCTTCTTCTCTTCATCACAATATTCTTTCAATCTCTTTTTTAAAATAATTCCTTCTCTTTCAAATGGGAATATTTGATGAATCAAATGACATTGTCTCTCATAATATCCATCAAAATCACGTGATCCTCTAATCGATTCCATATAACGGACATTAAACGATTCTACCATTTTCGAATTATTCAATAATTGAGCAGTACCAATACTAGCACCACTTGGTATTAATGATCGACTTCGAATACATCGAAGATAAATATTCGGATCATCCAATTCTTCTTTTTTCGCACCAAGTGCCAAAGATTTTTCGAATTGAGAGAATTTCTTCTTTCCTCCTTTCAATCTCACTTTTTTCTCTTCAGTCCATTCCTCTTTCGATTGATTTTTCGATGATGATAATTTTTGTCCTACACGTCTATAATTTTTACGTCGTCGTTGTCGACCTAATGTCGCATAACCGTCCAATTGATCCACATTCCGATAATCGATTTCTGAATCAGAATCTTTTTCATTAAATGTCTCCGAATAACAAACTTGTCGAGTTGATCGTGGACGTAATCGACATCGATTCTCTTCATCATTTATCGTTTTCAAATTCCAACGTGATCTTCGATTAGAATTCCGTCGTATTGGTCGATCGTCTTTATTCACCAATCTCATATTCCGTCGTGATGGTTCTTTAATTTTACCTTCTGAATATTCTTCTTCATCTTCATTAATTTTTGGTGACCAGATTGTTGATTGAGGCGAGTCCAATTGTCTTCTGACTCTTCTTCCGATTTGTTGTCGTTTCTTCATCCCTTTCTCTTCCGTCGATTTCCGTCGTTTACGATTTCTTCCTTTCGCTTCTTCTTTCTCTATTGATTCATCATCTTCTGAAGTGTTTTTTGAATAAGAATTTAAACGCCGTCTTTTCAATGACAATTCATTCACTTTCCTTCTATTTGTCATTTCAGATTGTGATCTGGTAGAGGCGACGGTTCTATTCTTTGTTGAATTTTTCCCTTTTTTCAAAAATCCTTTTCTTCTCGTTCTCGTCGTCTTTCTATTAGGAATGATTTGTTGTTGTTGTTGTCGTCGTTTTTGACGTCGTCGTCGTCGTCGTTTTGGACGTGTCGATGTTCTAATCGGTTCAGTGGGTGTATGTGGAATTATTGGACGTCTCGTTCGTTGTGGTCGAGTATTAAATCGATTATTATCATTGATTGGAATATTAGAAATGGATTTCGCTCGTTTATGAACTACACTTCGAATGAAAGAAACTGGATGATAAATAATTGGGACGGGTCGTTTACATATCTGACATAATTTCTTCGCAATCGATTCATTCACTTCTTTATCTTCAAATAATTCTTTCTCTTCTTCAAAATCAATCATCATTTCATCTTCTGTTACATCTGCTGCTGCTGCTTCATCAAATACACGTTTAGAATGTTCGAAAAGATAACGATCGAAAATGGAAGCAGATCCATGAATTTCACGTAATGGTTGAAGAATATTAGCTTTCGTCTTTCCTGGACACATTCGTCTCGATCTTGATCCAAATTTCAAATCAGTCGGAAGAAGTTGTAAACATTCTTTTTCACGAATACTTTTCTCGTTTATTCCCCCATCATCATCATTATCATTATCATCATCATCATTATCATCATTTCCATTAAATAAATTCATAATATTCTCCATTGGCAAAATATCATAAAGAACATTCATATCATATTCCGTCAAATTATTCAAAATATTCATTACCGTCTCCTCATCAATTACATTGTTGTTATTATTAATGTTATTGGAAATATTGAACAATTGTTCAAATTGTTCTAATGTCAATAATGATGGTGGCATTTCCTCATCTATTGAATCATCATCAAATAAACTGTTTGATGGAAATTCATCAAAACCTTTTTCTGATAATAATAAATTTTGATAATCTTTCGCCATCTCAAGTGAAACGTCTAATGATGAAGTGGTGACTGTGGCGGTTGTTGTCGTTCCAATCTCATGAGGAACATTATGATGACTTAATAAATATTCTAAAATTTTCTGATCCGAATAAAATCGTTTTCCATTCAAATGACTCATAAATAATGTTTCAAATGGTTCGTTCAATGAACTTTGTTCAATGAGAGATAATGAAATATTATTTGCTGTATCAGATCCATCTGACACAGTATCCGTATCAGATAATTCACCAAACTCATTTTTTTTATAATCAAAATTTTTTACTAATTTCTCCAAATCTTCACGACGACCACTCGAATCGATTCCTTCTAAAAATCCGAATGGAAATGATAATTCTGATGATTTCACAGTTAGAGATGATTCATTCAATTCAATCGATTTATTCTCATCCGATTTATCTTCAGATAATTTATTCGATTTCAACGAATCATATTCAAATGGAATTGATAAAAATGACGATTGAAGTAATAAATTAATGTCTTTCTCCGTTAAACTTGGTTGTCGACGATCTTGTTGATCGAGATGATATGAAACTAATTGTTCTTTCAACTCTTCAAATTCTTTCGTTTCATCTGGATATTCTGGTCGGATTTTCTTCTTTTTCAAAACTGTTTCTTCCGATATATTATCATCATCATTATCATCAAGAGATTTTATCGTTTCATCTCCATCTTCTCCCTCCTCTTCCATCTTTTCTTCATTTTCTTTCAATTTCTTTTCTAAAAAGAAATTCGGTTTTCCATTCAAATCCGTATCAGAAATTCGTCGTTTCCGTCCATTTCGATTATTACTTGTAAACCATCTATCATCATCATCATCATTATCATTATCATCATCATCATCTTTCTCTAAGTTCTCTTTTGATACATCTTCTTCTTCTTCATCATCTGCTTCACCACCATCAAATCTGGAATCATCATCATCAATTTCTTCGTCTTCATTCTCATTCTCTTCATCATTTTCATGTTCATCTTCATCGTCTTTAGATGAATCATTATCGGATGAATCAGTTTGTCGTCGTCGTTGAAAAAATTCAGTATCACTCTCATAATCATCGAATGCTCCATCACTAGTTGAGTAGATAGTGGAATCAGAGAAATGTGGAAGAATCGATTCACATGACGAGAAACAAGAGGAATGTGAAGAGAAAGACGTAGAAATTTTCGATTTTTTCTTCTTCGTTTGAATATAACGACGAATTCGATCGCCATAATTCTCATTAGGCATTTGACGTCTGAATTCGAGTTGAGAGGAAATTGTTTGTAATTTAAAATCAATTTTCATAATTTCTGATTGAATATAATCCATTTGTTCTGGTGTCTTTCTCATGTAATTGTTGTCACTCATTTTTATCATATCTGTTATTCCTTCAACACTCAATTCCATCAATTTCTTCTTATCATTTTCTTTCATTTTAATCCCTCCCAAAATATTTCCATTATTATTATCAGATTTCCCATTCTCTTTATTCTCTTCATCACCATTCATCATTTCCACATATTTCGATAAATTATCGATTTGTTGACTGATCTCAACAAATCGTTGTTCCCATTCCTCGTCGTTGTTGAAGAAGAAAAGATGTTCCATATCGCGTGTAACAGATTGTTCATATTGTCGAGTGATTTGTGTGAATTGTTGACAATTGAGTGTAATGGGTGCGTTGATAAAATCCGACGATTCTAATGACGTCATTAAATTGAATTTGATAGTTTCTAATTCACCCGGATATTTACCGTTAACATAATCCTTTCTCGTCACTAGAAACAATTGGAATGATTCGCAGAGAAATTCTTTCCCGATACTTCGAACGATATCATGTAACGTCAATAACGTCCATTCTTCATCTTCTACTTTCACTTCCTCTGGTTCCATTTTGATGATTCCATTAATCATTCCATTATTGATTATCTGTCCATTTTTCTCCATTTTGTATTCCTCCAATTCCTTCCGACTAATCAGATCTTTGTTAGCGAATGAAATATTTGCATCGATCTCCTTCTGAACATCTTTGCGCAATTGACGAATTTCTTGTTTCAATTCATTCACTGATCTCTCGAAATTCCCTCCACAATCATTATTATTATTATTATTATTATTATTATTATTATTATTATTATTATTATTAATATTAATATTATTATTGTCACGATAAAGATTGAGAATTTCATCAATATTATGTTCGTCATTTTTTTCTTTATTTTTTGAAAGATTTTCAAAATCGATTTCCGAATAATTATCTGAATTACTATCAGGAATTGATAAAATATTTTGATGATTCTTTTGATTAATATGATGATATTTCTTCGTGACATTCATAGAGAAATATGACGATGAAAATATTTCATTCCACATAATCAATCCTTCAACAATCAATAAGAAATATAAATGAGGATATTCATTCTTGTCCATTTGAGAGGATGAATGAACTTCTTTCATTTCATCCAAATCCGATTGAAGAACATTTTGGATTAGAGTGATAAAAACTTCCTCGTCTGATTGATAACAATAAAAGAGTGGATAATATTGATAATAGAGAAGAAAAAATTGATCTTCATTCATATAACGTTCGTTCAATTTATGAGTAATTCTCTCGTTGACTCCTATTAATTTCTGCCAATAAACTTTCATCAATTTCAATGTCGACAATTTCCATTTGAGGAGATATTGAAAATTTTTATCTGTCACCGCTTTCCGTCGTATTAACATCAACAATTGAATTCGCCATTCACTTAACATGAAATTTAAATTCTTATTATTATGAGAACGATGAAACAATTGAACTCGATGATCAACAAACAATTCCTGATTATTCACCAGCTTTCCCGATGACGATGGTGACGATGGAGACGATACACACAACGATGAGGATGACGATGGTATCGATTGTTCATTCGTCATCGAACTAATCGTCGATAAAGATAAATTTGATGTAGATTTTGATTTTTTGTTGAATTTGATAAAATTCGCTCGAAATCTATTCAAATGTTTCAACGGATGAAATATCGTCGAATACATCAATAATTGGAAATCGGTCGAATTGAAAATATAATAGAGATGAATCATCGAAATGTAATTCATTGAGAATTTACAATTTTTCAATGATTTCCATTTATTATGATACAGTCCGAGAATTCCATCAAATAATAAGAAAACTTCGTTCAAATCTTTCCCCGAACGGAAACTATGAAGGAATTCTGGTTCGAGAAAACTCTGAATTTGTCCCATAATCTCCTTCCAATCGTTTTCGAGACAATAGAAGAAACTGAAGAAAATGAGTGCCATCGAAATGATTTGTTGAGATTGGAGATAAAAGTGATTGAAATAAATAAATTTTTGATTTCGTATTTTCTCATAAAACTTCTCCACCAAAATCGATCGTTTCGACGATCGAACATATTTTAAGAAACTTTTAAATTTTCCCGGTTTCCGTTGATGACGGTTTTTAATGAGATGTGAATAATCCGTATTATCTTCCATCTCTTTCAGAGTCTCATTCAAATGTCTTTCTACATTCTCATCAATTTTCAATGATTCAGGAATTTCATCAATTTCAAATTTATTTTCATCATCTTCCAAAATTCGTTGAATATCTAATTCGGTATTACATCTATCTCGATTTAAATTATCTGAGAGAATTCTTTGTTTTTTATCACGATGATGTTTGAGAACATGTCGTCTCCCATGATTATAACGACCATGTTTTTCATTAATAAATTTCTCTTCATGTTCCTTCCGATATTCCATAATGACTGATCGATATAAATGAAGAGCATGAGATAATAATTTCATTCCTCTCAATGATGTTGGTACGTGTTGAAATGGATTCAATAAGAATTCTAATAACGTTTTACAACGTACATCGATTGCACGAATATCCATTTCGGAGACATATTCATATTTCAAATCTCTCGAATAATACATTCGAACGACGGATTGAAATGATTTATCTGGAAATAATGTTGCAATTTGTTCGAAATCTTTCTCATATGTCGCATAAGCTAATTCGAACAATTCCTGACTATCATAACTCCAATCATCAGTTAACAATGAAATTGTTTGATGTCGATCAATTGTTAATCGTTCGATTTCATGAAATCGTTTCAAAAATTCATAAAAATCCGTTTCGTCATAATCGAATATTTGAAGGAAGAATAACATGTCCTCTTTACTCAAACAGATCAATGAGGAATATTTAATCATCGTCTCATTCAATCGCATGTCTTTCCCATTCAAAATCTTCTCCTCAATCAATTCATCGTCGGATAATAAACCGTTTTCATATCTGGGTGGACGGTTTTCGAAATCGCTAATTATCGGCGTTGAATTCACTAATTGAGCATTTAGTGATGAATTGAGTAATTTATTTGAATAATTTTCAATAATTTCCAATTCGTTCTCATCAGAAATGAGTCTCGTAGAAATGTTTGTGCGGAATTCATTCAATTTATCAGATTGATGATCTGGTAAAATTGTGTCACATGTCTCTTCATATAATCGATTATTCCATAAACAATCATCTTCACGATCAACACACAATTTCCTTAATTCATCATTAGTTTCTTCGTCAATTGTCCATTCTTCCACATCCACCTGATATTCGGGTCCGATGGAAACTCGAGCGTCTTCATCTTCTTCATTAGCATCGTCTCGTTCGAAATCGAATAATTTCGATTCAGTCCAAGTCGATTCAGCTTTTTTACTTTTACTAAATCTCTTCTTATTCTTCTTCTTTTTCATTCTCTCATATCGATATTTCTCATAATCGTACTCTTTTGATGGTAAATCGTTCTCATTAAAATAATCATCATCGTCTTCCACTTCCACTTTTTTCCGTTTCTCCGTAAATCTTACGTGTAATTTCGGTTTGCTCTCCATAAAAATCGAATCATCAAAATGAAGTTTGGAGAGTTTACGAGTTTCTTCTCGTGTCAAGAAAGATCGTTTCTCAGTCACCAAATCATCAACTTCATTCAAAACGGCATCAAGATCAATCGTCTCATCATCCCATGAAATATTGTTAGAGAGATCATTCTCCAACGCATTGATCAATTGATCACAAACGAAATTCATCGGTACAAATGCTGACGATGACATGTCTGAGAAGAAGTTCGATCGATTTGATATTTATCAATTCATAAAATTCAAAATTATTTTCAAGATAATTCTCCAATCGATTCAGTTCGGAATGGAAATTCCTCCAACTATTCACTTCTTCCTCTTCTTTACAACAATATTTATCTCTCTATTTCTCGTATATTTCACTCATAAATATCTTTCTTTCCCTCTCTCTCTCTCTCTCTCTCTCTCTCTATCACTCTTCCTCTCACTTCTTCTCTTTCCTTTCTCGTCGTTGATAAGAAAAAAAACTCAAAATTTCCAATCGATATCGAGTGAAGTGAGTGAACGGAAGAAATGTTGCTGCTCGCCAAATATTTCCATCCTCCTTCACAATTCGTCTGAAATGACGTAATCTTAGAATTGTTAGCAGAACTGAGATTTATGAGATTAAGAGAAGAAAGATTGATGAGTTTAACCGATTTATACGAAAAGACGATTCTTGTGAAGAATAGAAATTTTTAGAGTTGTCTTCTTTTAAAAAAAGAAGAGAAATTTCTTTAAAAAAAAGTTTCTTCTTTTAAAAAACTTTGTTTCGTTCTGTCTGCCTCTATGTTTAAATGAAATAAAAGAAAATGAATATTTAATTCTTTCGTCTCGGAATTAAAAAACGAGGAATTTCATAGAAATGTTAGGAAAAAGTAATTGGACTTCAACATAAATGCTAATGTGGGATGATGAGTTTATTTGAAATTTTGAAAAGAATCTGCAACTATCCATATCTTACTTTGCTACCTTATCTGATAAGTGTGGCTTAAAGTTTAATTTACTAATTCTCTTAAAACGCCAATTTTTGGTGAGTGGCTACGGAAAAATTGGAAAATCATCAGACTGCCAATTTGATAACTTATCATGCCTAGACTCTTAATAAACGAATTAAACTGCTCTTCATTTATTATGACAACAATGGAAATTAACAACATTCTCTACTGGAACTTACTTAATTGAGTTTGATTGAGGAATGATGATAAAAATCGATAGTTTCATCAATCTACAAATAAATCTAATTCATACCACCTTAGCAACATTGATGTATTCCAATTCATAGGACTACTACTATCTAAATAGCATTGTAAACGTGGAAAGACTTCATGAGAATACGACCGTTCAGAAGTTTGTAGGGCTCGACAAAACTGTTTTCTTACAATTTCTTTTCCTAAACTTCATAGTTTCGTCTAGTCTGCTTATAGACTCATATTTTCTAACTCTAACATAATACTTTCTTCCATACCTCCTCCGTAACTTTCACATCCGAACAATTTTGTATCTAACTAATCCACCTAACTTTCATCACACTAATCTTAACTCAATCTGCAATAACAAAAATTATCAACCGAGACTGGAAGATAACGCGACTTATCCTACTAAATTACATGGATCAGATAAACTAAACATCAATTATTGAGCTTTCAATTTCAAAAATTATGAAATTAATCCTCCCTCTTCCACATGCTTCCTTATTATTTTTTTACTGTGAATTAATTAGTGCATAACTAAACGACTTACTAACATTGTCAAATCAAACTTAATCACTAAACATTATTAATCAACTACATGCGATGGATTTATATCATAAATTCAACCAATATGTTTATATCCACAAAAAAAGTTTTCACGTTTTATTAAATTCGAATTTTAAGCTTTCCCAACAACAACAGCCTTCTAACAAGTTGCTCATGTAAATATTCATCATATTCTTTTCCCGTATAAAATGAACACACGTTCCGTTAGCCATTAATTGGTAATTGGAAAGATGTTTTTAAAATAAATATATAATTTACCAAAAAGAAAAATAAAATAGAATGAGATTATAATGAATGGGATCTAAACGAAGGAATTGTGTGGAATATAATCAACACTTTTCGTCGTTAAAATAAAAGAGAATAAAAATTCATTATATGTCTAAATCAATTGAGATTAGAAGAGGGACCATTTCCAGCCACAGCCACACGATCGATCGATGATGAAATGTTTCGAGAGAACAATTCGCATTTCGAAAGAAAATTGTTTAAAAAAAACTTCAAAATCTGATTTTCTCCGGTTCGATTTCGAAATTTGAAATAATTTCGTATCGATCAAAAATGAAATTTGTCTATTTGGAAAGCGTAGTAGATGAGCGGATTTCATTGAATTTTTGATGCATTTACTCTACGCAACTTCGAAAAACTATAGACGAGAGACTCAGCTTCTGTTGGGCACACAAGATATGTGTACATGTCCGAAAAAATTGAATAAAATGGAAATCATGGAGATATGATGGAAAATGTTGGGAAATGAAAACGTGAAGGAAAAAAAAGTGGGAGAATATATTGGGGAGAATGGTTTCGAAAAAAAAAATATTTTGAAGATATTTCAGAAGAATTTTACGAGTTTCAAATTTTCGAGAAAATTTGAAAAAAAAAACTTGAAAAATAAAATGAAAAAATTCAAAAATTTTCTGAATACGGAATAGAATTGTTGCTACAACAAAATTAGAATGAAAAGAAAATTCCACAAAGAAAAATTGAAGAAGAATTTAATATTTTTTTTTTTGATTTGAAATATTTTGTTGATAGTATCGAAGAATTAAAGTTTATAGATATCGTATTAGAATCATATCTCATTTATCTTATTCCAGTTAACTGATAACAATCGACTGACAATTGACCTCACAATGAACGGAAATGAAGGAGGGAGAAGTATATCTGGAAGAGATTGAACTAAGAAAGAAATCTATTAGGAAATCTATTTTCATTCGATATCTATCGACGAACAACATTCATGAACTTTGTAAGAAACTATTTAAACTTTGTTGATAAGTTCGTTAGTTTCGTCATTGTCATTGATGTTTGTCGGTTCAGTTTCCATGGAAACATCAGATGTCTCATTGGAAATTATTTCTTCATCTTCTCCATTTTTCACTGCATCTTGATATTCGGGTAATTTGTCAAATTTTGGCATATCTAAATCGATGGTCTTATTCATCGTTTGTACTGAACGTTGGAGAGCGACTCGATTCTCCATTTCACGATGGAATGCAATTCGACGTCGAATATGACGTGAGACGACCCATAATCCACAGAAAGCCCAAATGAAGACACACATGACAAGTCCGAGAGTAGAGAGAGCGATCCAACGTGGAATCGAAATTCGTTGAGTCATACAATTCCAGAAATGATAGAAAGCATTATGGATAGAACTGGCGAAACGTTCATGATAATGACGAGGTTCCATTTCTCTCGTTTTGAATGAATGATGGAACGGTACCAATGGTTGACGATGAGCAGTCAAATCAATAATTTTCGGTTTCTCTTCAGACATAGGAGGAATTCGACGACCATTAACCATAATCATCATATGTCGTGGTATATGATGCATATTAGCGAACATCATATGATGTGGACCCATCATCATGTGATGAGGACTCTCTTTCATCATCATATCCATATTCTTCATTCCTTCGTTTAATTGACTCTCGATCGTATCTTCGATATTTCCAGACAATAAAGAATTGATGAGTTTGAAAGGGAATGAGGAAATTGTTAATTTCTCCGTTTGAATCTTCATTTCAAATTAAATTTAAAGATTAATTAAAATTAATTAATGAAAAAATTATTAACGATTTTTTTCTCGGGAACAATTTTCTCTTTCTCCGAAACATCATCAGTCGATGGTTCGACGAAGTGACATGATTTACTACATTCTTCCATATTCTTTCCTTCGAAATTCTTTCGACAGATTTCAACACAGTTACTGATCTTCAGAAGGGAATTGGACTCTTTGTTCAAGTTTTCCGTTCGCAAGTTAATGCAACCCATTCGACATCCCTCGTTCTCTTCGGGACAACGATCCATACAACCATCCTTCACGTCCTCGCCATAGACGATGGAGGAGAATAGAATTAGAGCGAGTAGGAAACACAACGACTTCATTGTACGAATCCCAGATAAAGGTAAGAATAGGACTCGCTTCACAAATAGAAACAAATGAAAATCGAAAAATAAAATTGAATTTGGTAAGAATTCAACAAATTTTCTGTTTGAGTTTGAAAGAAAAAAAAATAAATTAGCTCTTTCGTACACTTCTCTCGTGTTATTTATGTGGAACAGTCACACTACAATGTGAATGGATTGAATGAAACGAAAATGAAAAGAAAAGTAAAATTTTGAAATTTTCCTCCCAAAAAACAATTTTGGGTGTAGAGAAAGAGATGTAGAGGATAAAAATGAAACATGTTAATGAAAGCTTTCCACTTTTCCGCTCTAAAATTGGGCAATTATTAAAAATTAACTCTCGATATGTTTCTCCGGAGAGCGATTGGAACATGTTAAAGAAAAATGAAGGGAAAGAAAAGAATTATTGATTATTCGACAATGTAATTTGAGTTGGGTAACTTTAAAAATAAAGATTTTCTATTAAGTGAACTAGGGAATTGGACAAGAGACATAAGAGGACGAGGAAACATGACATTAATAATCGATATTCGAAGAGAATCGATAGAAAGGAGAGGAGACACAGCACAAGATGTTAATTGAAAGTGAGCGAAAATTCTTCCATCGCAACGTCCAAACGGTGAAAGAAAAATAGAAAAATAAAAAGGACTCATTCATTTCTACTTATCAAATAAACAATATTCGGAGAAGAAACCAAACATATATGTATTTCTAACAATAATCAATTGACATTTATGGATGATGATATATTTTGTCTCTTTTTTCCCACGTCTTCCACCACTCACTTTCTCCATAGACCGGAAAATTTTCCTTCAAATTTCCAGCTTCATCTCAAATTGTTTTCGTCAATAGTCAGGACATTCTCATTCCCCATTATACGTATATGAGACATATGAATTTCTCATACATTTAATTATGTCATGGAATGTTCAATGATAATTTCCTTTAATTTATTCAAATATTATTTAACTGTTTATTAATGACGTGTCTCCTCTCCCCTCCTCTCCTCTCTCATCTCCTTCGGAGAATGATTAAACATTTATCATATTATATTACGTCATCGGTTTAATGACTACCTTCATATAGTCGCCGATGGGTTAAATATAATTGTATGTGTTATATGGATTAATTATGTCAAATTGTTAGTGAAGTCGATAAGAGGAAGAAGTTTTCTCGAGAAGGAGAACAACTGCCTAAATTTGTGTATTGGAGAATGTTTCTTCTTCATTAACATACAATATTATTATAATATAATTAATTCATTTGTGTTTGATAGATTAACGATGACTCTTATTATGATTTATGAATAACAATTATTATTATTTTCTTTTTTTATATTATATAATTATATATTATTATTATAAGGATCAATTTTTTTTAAATTTGAATATTCATTAACAATTGTATTGTAAGACAGAATTTATTTAGGAAATTTTGTTAAACATTCGAACGTTTCACGTTTTTGAACATCTACACTTATAAATTTCTTATAAATTAAATTTATATTTTATTATAAAATTATATTATTAAAGATGAATTGAAATAAAATAAAATTTAAGAACAAATCTACATTTGTTTATAATTAATGTCATGAAAGAATTTGATGAGTCTCCAAGTCTTGATGATTAGTTATCATTCGTCATCATGATTATTAGTCATGAAGTGTCGTATTCATTAATCAATCCGATCCACCAATAATACATGGAGACATTAATGAATAAACTTGGTTTGGAACAAGTGGGATCTCCATTGGAAACGACACCGATGAGAATCCATTTTTTGATGGATACATCATATTTCATTAGTGGTCCACCACTGTCACCCTAATTGATGGTTTGATAATAAAATTGATGAAATTGAAGAAAGAAAATTGAACTAAACGGAACATACAGATGAATTGATTGTACCTGCACATATATGAGTAGAATGAAGTGGTAATTGTTTGCACATGCTCCATTTGCGGATTGGTAGAGATATGCGTTGTAAAGCGATTGGTTTCATCAAACTATTCATACCATATCGTTTATAAGTTTTGAGCATGATGGATGGAGAACGAGTAAAACCCCATCCAGCTGCTACTACTGACTCATTTAATCGGAATCGGATTGTATTCGGAATACAAATTGGTCGGACGATATCATTAAAATTTCTTATTCTTCCTATTCGAATAATTGCGATATCATGTTCGATGTTATTTTCAATATGCCACAGAGGAAACTGAAAAGGAGATGAAAAAATTTGAAAATGGAGAAAGTTTATATGAGCAAACTTTATAAATTGCTAGAATACGCCGATAAACGATATTTTTAGATTGTTGTCGATAGTGAATATTATTGGAATAATGGGAACCTAAAAGGATATCAATCGGTTCCACCTCATAAATTGGATGTCTAGAGATGAATTGATATGAAATATTTAGTTATCTTCCTTTCCTAATTCACATCGACACGTTTAGTCGTCAAATGGTACGGAAAGAATTAGGATTAGAAAAGTGAAAATTTAAAATAAAATAATATATTGAGAATTAGTAAAATATCTAATTAGTCAATTCTAATTAAGTACGATCATATTAATAGTTTTATGTTAATCTATAAATGAATTGCATAATTAAAGTTTTATTAAGAAATTGAAGGACTTCTCCACACAATGTGCTGCTGTAAGAATATGTTGATTATCGATTAATGTACCACCACAAACGGTGATCATAAACGATTGTTGGGGAGTTCGGATGAGACTGCGAATTTGTACAATCCAAGGAAAGGAATGAGGAATCGAATCGATTCCAAATAGGACGCGTCCTTTCCTCTCGTTAAGAATGGCCGACTCTCCACAATCTGCCGAAGATAAAAAATTTCTTTAATTTTATTTTGAGAGAAGATCGAACCTATCGAGTTGATGGATGATGTGGATGGGATTCGATTAAATAAATAATTGTTGGCATTAAAACGGCGGAAAGCTGATGTCATGCTTGTAATGTGATGAAGGATGAAGATGGAAATGAGATTCATTATCATCTTATCAGATAATTCAAAGTCTTTTCTTTTAATTCATTCGAATAAGAAACTTCTTCAAAATATTTCTTCTTTGTTGATGAATGAAGTGGAATTAGAGAGATGGATGAATGGATCGATCATTTTCCATATTATTCACGTCTGATGAAGAGAAATAATTCGTGAGCGAAAGGATAATGATGATGGAAATACATTTAATCATCTTAACCGTTCAACCAATTTGTGAAAATTGGAGAAGTTTAACGAAATTTTCCCGAGAAAGTCTCCTCCCCATTTTCATCACATAAAATGTTCATGTTCAATAAACTTTAAGAAAATCATTCTTTTTTTTTTTTGTTTTTCATAAAATTTTTATTCAATTTTTTTATTCTTCATTTTTCTTTCTTTCAACAATAAGAAGGAGCGACGAGAGGAGATAAAAATGAATCTACTTATTCATTCTCTAATCGTCTCCATAAATTATCGTATGTCAATTGAGTTCGGAATTTGAAGAGAGACTCTTCCATTACTCCCAACACCTTTTTCTGTGTGGAGAAAATGGATTTCTCATTTCTGACACTCATCACAACTCTCTTGTTGGACAATTGTTCGAGAGAGAGATTCCATTCGAACATTTCGTTGAATTTGGGTGAGATATTATCCTGATGAATTTTCGTACATTTCCTATCACTATATTCCTTTCCAGGTTGTAAATATATTTTGATAAATGCATCAGGCAATTCTTCGTCATCGTCATGAGCAAATGGTAAATTTCGACATTCATGAATACGAACAATAAATCTGTTACTAGCCGCAGCATAATACATAGAGAAATTAACTACTCCATTTGGATTATTGATAATTTCATCAATTTTCGAACGTTCTTCATCCATCGATGATTTCTTCTCAACAATTGTCGATTTCTCTTCTAATGATAATGATCTTTTCATATTTTCATCTAATTCATCAATTATCAATTTATCATCAATGAGAGATTGATTGGAAGAAATGGTGTCATTATTGAAACTATTTAATCGAACAATATTCGTTTGTTGAATTCCTCTCAATATCATTTTGAGATGAATCTTTCCATCTTTCATCGATCCACGATTTGTATTTATTGGAAATGATCGTTCTAATTTCATTTCATCACAACGGATTATATCCATCAATGCAATATCAATAAAACCAAATTGTTTCTTATCTCCTTTCGTCTCTATAATATCAATATGTAATTGTTCCGCTTCCGCATTCTCTACCAAAAATTGGAAATTCTTTTCAAATTTCGGATTTGTCGTATTCATCACAACATTCGTCGTTTCATTCTTCCCACCCATCGTCATTGAACAGAAAATACATGGTTCATATCGATGACCATTCTTCTTCGTCATCGGTAACGATTCACATGAATCAACGAAAACCATCAGAATTGATGAATATGGATAATTGATGGTGGGATGAGGAATGATGGTGAGGAGATCACACCAAATCGTTCGAATGTGTAATCGACCAGATCTAGCGAATTCTAACGTATACCATGAATCAATAATCTTTTCAGATGCTAAACGTCGAACATCAATTTGACAATTTCCAATATCTTCATTTTTATCGAAATCTTTATCTAATATATCAATATTGATCACTTGACCATTCATATCATCGACGATAGCGAAGAATGTCTCATTCCATTTCGGATTTAAACTACTTTTAATAACTTTCGTTTGAAATTCTTGTTGACCGATATTCATCACACAAAATGCGTCAGTATGTCGACTTAATAAAATATCTGTTTCTGGTAAATCACTTCCTTCGATTATATCGATACGAATAATTCCATCAATTAATGAGAATTTCAATTCATTTATATCAACATCTTCGATTATTGGATAAATGAAACGATTAGGGAGAACGAATAAAGAAGAAATGGTATTCACTACCATATTTCTTATCATATCTCCAATTCCTGGTACATCGAATATTGAGGCACATTTCGTCAAGTCATAATCGATGATTGGATTTTCAAGAAAAAATAATTTTATAGCACCAAACATTGGGATTCGAGAGATGAGTGGAGATAGAATGCACCGAATCTGCCCACTAACATGCAAATTATTCACACCCACATTCATATGTCCTAAAGTTAATTGGAATCGTGAATCTGATGCAAACATTACTTCCATATCTAAGATGATTTCATTTCGTCGAGTATTCTCACGATATATTTTTATTCCTCCAATTCTTGGTGGCATATCACCCAAATCAATATGAGTGAAATGAATAGACTTCGCTGTGTTCGATTGGAGGATTGGTTGAACCGTTTCCAAAATCACTTTCTTCCCATATACTACAATAAACGGCCACATTTGTTTGATCATTTCATTTAACCATTCTGCACGTTCTACATCCGGAAAGAAGACCCATGCTGGTAATTCGTCGATTCTCGCCAAAATCGTCTCATTTTCATCCTCTCCAATATTTATAGCTAATTGACGTCGTCTTGCTCTTTTTTTTTGATATTCACGTCTCCAAATCACCATTGCCGAATAGACTATAATCCAAACGGAAGAATATTCGAAAAAACCGACGGACCAAATGAAAATATGAGAAGAGAAATTCCGTCCGAAATCCTTCAACAATCTCACATATCGGTTCTCCTTCACATCACTCATTCCCGTCTAACTAGTATAGTGGTAGGTGGGATGGTTGTCCTAAAAAACAAGAATTTCTTATAATCAAATTGAGAAAATGGAATTTCTCGTAAAAATAATTTTAAAATTTCTCTGAAAAAATTTATCAAAATTTTTTTAAAAAAAAATTAACAAAATTTCCAAAACAATTAGTCGTTTCGTTCGGATATGAAACTTATTTTTTTTTTTTTGCTATAAAATAAAAAAGGAGAAGAGAAATTACTCTATAATTGTTACTCTTATATGTGAGTTTAAAAAGAGAAATAATTATGAGAAATGTCGAAAGAAAAGGAAGAAATTTGTACAGAAATGTTAACAAATTTTTTAACACGAAAAAAAAATGAAAATCGAAAAAAAAAAAGAAAAACAGATAAAATCTTTTAATAGAAAAAGAAGTATAATTAAATGTTGTATAATATGATGCTAATCATTCGAACAATGTGCACCATCATAATGATAATAAGAAAGGATAGATTCTGAAAAGAATAATTTCAAAGTTTTTCCACAAAATCAAACTGAAAACGTTTTTTTTTTCATTTCTTCTCTCAAATTTCAATTATCAATCATATTTTTTTATTTTTAGTTTTGTTATTGTTGTTATTGTTGTTATTATCGGAAAGATTTCATGTTCAATATTAGAATGGGAGATCATCGTCATCGTCGTCGTCATCTGAATCGAAATCGTCGTCATCATCATCGTCGCCGTTGAGAACTCGTTCGATGGTTGATTCGATATCATCCAAACCGGAATCTTTTTTTTTATCATCTTTCGAACTTGTATTCTTCTTACGACGTCGTTCTCTTGCGTCTCGTTCTTCTTCTTTTCTTCGTCTTTCTTCTTCTTCTCGAGCACGTCTCAATTTCTTTGCTGCATTCGAATATTTCATCGCTTGAACAGATAATTGATGAAGTTTCATACAATAATCGATACGTCGAGCGAATGAATCCATCGGTTCCAATGTACTCTGATAGATATTCGTGTTGGTTAACGAGACGAATTGTGCATCTTCATGATCGATACAAGCATTGGCTATCACACCATCTCGAATGGCTTTCGATGTCACATATTCAGTGTCTTCGATCGAATCTAATTGTAATTTTCTCGCCATATCTGATAATTTTATTCGAGAATATGAATTACAAATACGATTCACTCCAGCCTTAATCACATTATGTCTCAATCTATGTAAAAGAGAAAGAGAAAGAGAATATGAAGAAGAAAAAAATGGAAATATGAATTGACCTGATAACTAAATTCATGGTATCATCTTGAATGAAATTCTTTCGTCGATCATGAATAACTTTGGAGAAACTTCGCAAATCACCAATTCGCAAACTTTGCACTAACAAAAAATATGGATAGAGACATCGACGAAATTCTTTAATTCGAAAGACACTTCGATCCGGAATATCTCCCAACAACAATTCGATGACTGTGCACAATTTTTGCGCCTATCACATAAAATGAGAATTGATGAAAATTAAAGAGAAAAAAGAACATTCTGTTTGAATCCGATTGCTTTATATTGTGGAGCTTTTCTTAACGCTACCATGAGATTCATATGTGCTTCCGTATACTCCAAATTGATGGCATTAATTCGACCTAAACATCAAATAGAGAAAATGTGTTGGAAATGTGAAATGAACCAATATAATAATAATATCTTGCCGTCTCGTTATTATCGACACGTTCATTAAATTCAATTTTCGTTCGAAATTTATTCGCTTGTCCGAATTGATGGAAACGAAGATAATTCCTCAAAATCAAATTGATCAATACGACACAACTCTCGGCGTCGTTATGAAGAGCAGCGATCTTATATCGAGATAAGAGAAAACTATAAATAAATTAAAAATAAATTTAAATAATTTAATGAAAAATTAGAAAAAGAGAACACTCGAAGTTTCCGATATTCATCAAGAGTCGATCGCTCTTTCATTAACGAGAAATAATAATATAATTTCGCTGCTAATGAATCCATCGATCGACGATTCTCATAACAAACTTCCTCCAACAATTTCTCACAGATTTGCATCGCCTAAAATATTTGGAAGAAATGATGTTTGAAATATTTCGAGGAAATCATTTCTCCAACCTGATCTTCATTCTCGTGATCAAACGAGAAAATTTGAACTAACAAATAAATGTACATTCGAGTCTCTTTTGATAAAGCGACTGTATTTTCCAATGATAATGTTGCCGCTCCTCCACCACCAACAGTTCCAAGTGCAGACATATTAATCGGTGGTAATGAACTATTAAAAGGAAGGGGAGTGGAAATATTCGTGTTCTTATTCGACGATGGACGTCCACTCGACAAATAGATCATTGGATTCCAATCTTTTGCATACTTTATTTTTTTCACATCATTTTTCTCATTCTCTTCTTTCTTCTTCTCATTCTCTTCTTTCTTCTCTTCTTTCTCCTCATTTTTCACTTCCTCTTTCATTTCTTCATCAATCATCGTAATATCATTCTCCATTTGAACATCAGTTAATTTCTCACGAATATTATCGAGAAACTTCTCCAATATCGCTAATTCATCGACGTTGTAAGAATTGAAAATTTTCTTCAATAAAGTGGAGAGAACGTTGAAATTCAATCGACTTCGTATCAAATGCCAATTCTGTAATGCTTTCTTGACTTGACGGACGTCTTTGGACATCAAACTCTTTTCGATGATTCGAATATTCTCCCCAATGTCACAGAGAGTGAGCAAGTCCTTCGAATATTGACAAGTCTCTTCCTCCACATTCGTCTTCTCATTCTTGATTTTTGCCGACGGCATCCTACAATTCCAATAGACACACAATAAGTGAATCAAAAGACAAGTTTCTATTCACTTAAAAAGAGAAAGGAGAAATTATTTGAGAATTCGAATGAGAGTACTGTCGTAAGAGGTTGGAAGAAAATAAACGAAATTATCCACTTATAATATACAGAATATAAATCCCAAACAAACGAGATATGAATTGAATAAAAGTTTATTTTAATTTGGAAAAAAAAATTAAAATTCCCTTCTACTTGTCACAACGAATGAACTTCAAATCATTTCCATCACCAACATTTTTCGAATTTCTTCCTGTTCTCAAGCTTCTTTTTTTAATTTTAAATTTCCTCTTTTACACTTTTCTTTCTATCTATTTCTCAATTCTCTCACTTGTCACACGTCTAGACATTTTCTCATTTCTTAATACCTAATACCTAATCATACCTATCTCCTTCTACTTTCAAAATTAATTCAACTTTATTACTATAAAACATTTTTCAAAACTATTTTCATTTTTTAACAATAAAAACTTTTTTATAATAATCGTGTTCATGTATGTGCATGAACGAGGGGGAGAAATAATCAATTAGTTTTCTCAACTGCCAAAATATTCATCTTTAACAATTGCAATATCCATTTGAATCTGGTTTCGAAGTGATATTCATAAGTATATTAGTCTGCGTTCTGATTGTTCGATTCGTTTCCCTATTTTGTCAATGCATTTTTACGATATCTAAAAACACTTGAGATCGACGTTTGTTCTCTCTTTGGCACTCTTCTCGAAAAAAAGAATGGAATTCTTCGATTTCCAACATTCATGTAGTTTCTTTAGAGAAACTGATGATGATTTCTAAGATGAAATATTAACAGATTGATTTTTTATATTCAATACTTCAATACTAATTCCAACTCAATATCTTTTTTTCAAACTTAATTTCAAATTTGCTTTCTCAAACTTTTTAAATAAGAAATCTTACGTAATATAGATTTAATTTTTCTTATCAATAATTCCGTTGGATGTAATAGAATAGATAAAAGAATTGAAAGAACGTGCAAGATGTGTATGAGTGAAAAGAGTAAGGAGGAAGAAGAAGGAATTATTACAGAATTGAAATTGGAATGAAATAATTTGAATTATATTCTCCTTCTGAAAAAGTATTTGCTTTAAAAAAAAATAGAGAGAGACAAAAATGAAGTACATGCAAATAAATTTAATATAATAAATGTTAGACGCATTTACAACAGGATATGTGTTGTCTCCTGCATAAACATATCAATTGATCATAATGTGACTGTAATTAATATAAAATAGAGAAAGTATTTAAAAAAAGGTTTGTCTTCTTTTTTTTTTATACCATTTTTTTGATTATTTTATCTTTGGCACATTTCCTCTTTTTTTATAATAATTGTGTTCGTGTGTGTGTATGTGTGTGTGTGTGAGAGAGAGAGAGAGAGAGAGAGAGAGAGAGAAATAATTGATTGGCTTTCTCAACTACCAAAATACTCATGTTTAACAATTTTTACATCCATTTGGTTCTGGTTTTGGATGGAGTTCTCGTCCTGGTATAACAATTTCCGTATTCTGAGTGTTCGGGTCCTCTCCGTCTCTTGTCAATGCACTTTTGGCAATATCTAAAAATGCCTGATCGACGTTGGTTGTCTCTTTAGCACTCGTCTCGAAATAAGGAACGGAGTTCTTCGATCTGCACCATTCATGTGCTTTCCTTGGAGCAACCTATGATAGAAATTAGATAAGAGATGATTTATAAAATGAGAAATAAACAGATCGATTATCCAAATCCAATTTATTTCCAATTAAGACAAACGGAAATTTTTCCGGTTCTCTCGGATTTGCCTGCACCAGAAATTCATCCCGCCAAGTATCTAAAGACTAGGAGAGATTGAAAGGAATTGAAAAGAGGAAAATTTAACTCGAAACGAAGTTGGATTCGTCATGTCGTACACTAGTACACAACAATCTGCCCCTCGATAAAAAGCCACACCCAAACTTTGAAAACGTTCTTGGCCGGCTGTGTCCCAAATCTGGTTGATTTAGTGATTATATTGGAAGAAAATGATGAAAATTAACTTGCATAGTAACTAATCGACCATCGATCATTACTTCTTTCGTTAGGAAATCTGCACCAATTGTTGCTTTATATTGATTAGTGAATCGTTTGTGTACATACTGATTCATTAACGATGTTTTGCCAACTCTAAAAGAAAAATTTAATGAAACAATTTGAGAAAACGAACCCAGAATCTCCGAGAATGACAATTTTCAACAAAAGTTTCTTCCTTGACGTACTCATGGTTGACGATGTTTAATCTGTGAATAGTTTTAATTATTTGAGTATAAAAAAAATTCTATAATAAAATTAAGAAAGAAAAAAGTTTATAAATTAGAAAGAGTCGACTCACGAATTGTTTTGTTTAAATGTCATTTCGTTGAACGTACTCATGGGACAATACTCCCGTTTTATGTTATAGATATCAGACATCAGATGCAACTCGATCTCAAGCGTCGTGTGTACAATCATATCAGCCATCACATGTCCGCCCACCATTTTCCCATTTTTGTCGCTGATGGAGCAATGGATATGACATTTGGGATCAGATCTCGGAGTGAAGAAACCAGACATCGCTATAACCTCATAAGTTTCATTTTTCTCATCATTACCGAAACGGTGAATTGTCATACCGTCCGAACGATTACCAGCGAACCTGAGCACAATATTACTCACACTGCCCACCACCGTCACAATACTTGCACAAACTGCTCGTTCGCATTTCATGAACTCTTCGATACTGTCCAAAACATTTGTTCCTGGCTTTAGTCGGAGGAGGAATGGCCGAATATCGCCGTGGTTCAATTTGAGGATTTGGTTGGCGGAAAACATTTTTAATAATATTTTAAAATTTATTTTATATTCTTCTCATTCGGAGTAGGAAAATGAAATTTTGTGGGTAAAATAAACTTCAACTTTCCTTTAATTTAGTCAGGAGATGAGAATTATTATTAAACGGCTTTCCATTCTTCCAACTGAAATAATTAGAAGCTTTTCTCCTTACTAGATTTCTTTCTAGATTTCGAAAGAAATACTTTTATAAGAACATTTATCTCATTATTTTCAAATGGAAAATGATGGTGTATAAAGACATCATTCTTATCTTCATCTCTTTCATTCATTTCCATTTACGTCATGTGACTACTTATTTATTTTCTCAATGGAATTAATGCGAATTAACATTAATTTCTCTTCTTCAACAAATCAAATAAAATAATTCCACCCTATGTCCTTTATTACACAAATCTTCATATATATATATGTCTCTATTGTTTTATTGAATAAACAATTTTATTATTTTCGTAACTTTAACATGAGTCACTTCCACCCAAATTTTTCACATATTTCTCATATGCACTTTATCATCAATTCAAATATATAGCTTTCCATCTAATCAATAGAAATTGAGGCTTCTAAAATAGTAGAAATTATAAGAAATTATTTTATATTTTTTCAACTGACAATTTTCTAAATTTTATTCGAGAGTTGAATAAATGACCAATTTATTAGTTTTGAATGAATTGGTTTGAAAGAAACACAATTTTCTCCATTAATTTAATGGAGATAATTAAATGGAATAATTAATAATTTATTTGTAATCTTTTTAATTTCGAACTAAAAAGTGGAGAACTTAACAAAGAATTGAGGGAAATAACAAAAATAAAAAAATTGTTCGATTTGTTTTTCAGAAGAGAAATATTATTTGGGAGTTTGGACGACTCGTTCAGTCCATCGCAATCCCGCCTCCTTCAAATATCGCAACATCGGTCCGTAAATATCGGAGGATAAGGGGGCATGTACACCTGGTTTAGTGATATGTTTCTCCAAGATCATTCTTGCTGCAATGGCAGTGGGTAGGCCGACAGTTTTCGCCATAGCCGAATATGAATATCTCAATCGAAATGGTTTGGATGATGGACATGGTCCACTTGTCATCTTCTTTTCGTCACCATAACAGACGAAATCGATGATTTCCGTTTGATCATCGGATGTGGTAATTTCATGTCTCATGATGATGATATCTCGATCATCTTCTTCCATTTTCAATCTTTCTGCCAAATGTTTCGATAGAACATCGATCATTGGTTCATCTGGACTACATTTCACTTCTTTCTTCTCATCCAACAATCCTAACGATTCGATGATATTGACACCCTTCATTTTCTGTGAAAGAATTTTTTCCAATTTTCTTTTAATTTCATCGACAGTCGACGATTTGGGAAGATGGATGAGAAGTGCAATCAATTCCTTCCAACTCATCCATTCATTATCGAATGATTTATGAGTATTTTCTGAAATTAATCCAATTTCAATCAAATTTACAATTCGTTCACTATATCCTTTATATCGATATGTTCCTCGAATTAATGTGTCGATTCCTTCTAATCCATATTTATCTTTGTAGTCGATGGAATTACGATTTGGATATACTTCCAAATTAAATCCAATTAATGAATCGATCGCTTCCACTTTCTTCGCTCCATTTCTCATCAAATCTCCTCCTTTTTCTATTTTTATTTCTTTACCATCTAACAAATATTTCGCTTCACCAATACAATTGAGAAGTGCTCCACGTGGACTCCAACTGAATTTATATCCAAGTGGACTATCACCAATCGAATCAGGTGAAGGTAATCCACCACAATAAGAAATCACTTTCTTTATTTTCTTTCCTTCTTTCTTCAATTGATCGAAAGCGTTCATTAATAACATATGATCAATTCCTGGATCTACACCAACTTCATTCATCAAAACTACATTTTTCTCTTTTGCTCTAAATTTAATTGGATATTTAATTCCATATTTAATATTCGAAGAACTAACTCGGCATCGAATGATTTCATTTCGGGTGAGATATAACTCGCCGTTACCATATTCTTATTATTAGCCAAACACATCTTTGCCACTTTCGGATGCATAAATGCTGGAAGTAAACTGAAACAATTTCTTCAAATAATCAAATATGGAAAATCGTCGAACCTGATGACCAACGATGAATGAGAGATCTCCTTCTCTAACAATTCATCGTCTTTATTCCGGTTGAAAACGAATGACGACGTGTTCGGATATTTATCACAAAGTACTGCATTATCTTTCGCAATTTGAGATCCTGAAACGGAAAAAATTTTTGAATTAATAAAAATATTGGAGTATAAAAATGGAATATATTTTTTTCCGAATATTTTCTAATTTAAGAAAATTTTAAAAAAATATATAAACCAATTCGGATGGAAACATTGCTCATTTCACACAGATAATCGACAACTGGTGATGAGACGAATCCCGCTCCTAATAGAAGAACATTCTTCTTCATTTCGTTCTCTTTCCTCAAATCAGAAATATATTCGAATGATGGTGTCAATTTTTTATTGGCAGTAATGATGGCCTAGAAAGGAAGAAGAGAATTAAAAGAAGAAAATGAAGAAGAAAAAAAATAACATTTTTGACAATTGGATCGATGTTTTGATTGTCGAATTGAGTGTTAGGTAAACATTTCAACTAAACAAATAAATAATATGAAAAGATGAAAAAAAAATGAGAAACCATTTCGAAGATATGTGGAAGTAATCGACCACCAAAGAATTCGGTGGCTTCCATCGGTAATTGAGTTGGCATGTTGTCGATAGAACAAACAAGTACGCCACTTCCACCGAATTGATCTGAATGATTACAATCACCATTAATATCATACATAGAGAATGGTTTATCGATAGTGGTACATTCAGTCATAAATTCGATAGATCCACCAGGATCAGCTGATATGTCACAAATGGCGAGAAGTCGATGTGGTAGAATGGGACATCCGACTGAATGTTCAATTTGTGAATTGTTGGAACTTTTCAATAATCTTTTCAGATCATTCGTTGATAAGAGTTTTGGAGATGTGGCATCCCAATAAATTCCGTTAATAATCACACTGGCATATGGTGCAATCTTTTGAGAAAAAGTAGAAATGTAGTTAGTTGGATTGTTATCGAAATCTTCTGGGTCAAAAGTTCTAGTTGTTTTATGTTCATAATGATCTTCTCGTGATACGACACAATAATAAATTTTATTAGTTGCTCCATGTTCAGCGAATTTCTTTAAATCTTTCACGTCAATCTCTTCATTTGGTAATTCTCGAAAGACTTGTTGTGCTCCTTGAGAGACATTTCCAGTTCCCGTGAAAATGAAAATAAGTGGTCCAATAGATCGAGGCATATTACCTAAAGAGATTCCATAACCGGCGTCACGAATCGCTTGACAAGCCATTTCTGTCGTACGATAATTATGAGCGAGACCGACGTGCATAAAAGGTGTATGATTTCCAAGAGCTAATAAACGTAAACCAAGACCATGAAGAATGTTGATCATTCCTGCAATTCCTGCATATTGACCAAATGCCACTGCTCTTTGTCCGTCTGGATAACACATCTTCTCATAATCACACATCATAATGTTACGATTTAATAATTCATCCAACAAATCCATATTTGCTTCTTGAGCTTTGATCGTATGAGAGAAGAAAGCATATACTTTATTACTGATGAGACTGTCTATGGGAACTTGTTTCACTCCAATTATCAAATTCGCTTCGTCCATATCTTCTCGAATTTCTGCACCAGCTTTCTCGTAAGCCACCATCGGATATGCTCGTCGATTTGACGGTTGTACAATCACTCTCACTCCTTTCTTCACTAATGTTCGCACTTGATCAGGTGACAATGGTGCACGTCTCTCCCAAACACTTTGATCTTCACGACGAATTCCAATAACACCATAATCTTGGAGACTGATCGATAAATGACGCAACAACGAACGATTATTCAATGTGCGTATTAAATGACTTCGTGCTAACATTCTTTTCACCTTTCCAACTTCTTTTACAATTAATTTTATAATAAGATAATAATTTCTGATTTATTCAGTCCAGCAAACGGAATTAATACGTCAGATTCTTCAATGAGGAATAAACGCTTAAAATTAAAAGTTTAGCAATTTTTACAATTTGCTAAAATCACAAGAAATTGTCTCTAATTCGTAAAATCACAAGAAATTCTTTCTAGTTCGTAAAAGAAAATTTTCAAGAAAAGTGACATATTATTAACAATTACAGTCAGTTAACAAATTAGATGATTAGAGAGGATAATTAGAATGTTTAACGATGTTGCCATAACAACAGAGACATGGTCATAAGAAATTTCGAGAATTGGATGGAAATGGATTTTTCATTTAGAATGAGGAAAGGTGAATGAGAATAAGAATAATAAACACAACGTATTTATACCAGTCCTCCATCAGATTTATTATGTCTTGACATTATTTTGTTGACCATGAACAACGTCAGCAAAAAAGCTCGAACTTTTTTGAAAAACTAAAAAATTAATTTAGATGATCTTTTTATTAAATTTCATGATCAATGATTAATGAACCAGTTAATAAAATGAATGATTGAAGATGCTAGAGAAGAATGCGTGTATATGCGTATAGGAAGGAGACCATCAACATCATCTCTACATAGGAATCGTCAGAATATTATGATGATAATAATAATAATGATGATGATGACATGTTCTTCAAAAATCGGATGATTCAATCAACTTAATAAAACGTGAGAAGAGTCTGTGAGAAGTCTATTGGATAGAGAACACTCGTTTATATAGATCACTTCTACGTAACGAATTGAGGATGAGATTGAGAATTTCCTCTATTATTTATTCATTTCACTTCGTCCCAACTCATATTTAATGAAGCATGTAAATCGCCACTCTTCTTGTCACTCACTCAATTAAGTGAGAAAAATTCGAATTATTTTCTCACTTCACTCCACTCAATCGAGACGATTCAAAGCAACGGATCCTCCTCCAATCTAATAATACCATAAGCTGGTACTTCATATGGATGTGCCTCCTTCATTGCATCAATGACAAATTTCAATTTATCTTGCACACATATCATCTCCATTCTCGTCTCGTCCACTTTTATTAGTTTGTTCACTTCACCAATTGTTGGTTGACTTCGTTCGAGTGGTTTGAATTGTCCAATTCCCTTCGTCTTCCAACAACACATCTCATAATTCCCCAAGTGCCCACCGCCAGCACCGAACATCGCCTTCTCCACTTTCTCACATTGTTCTTCGGGAACAAATACAAAAATTTGATAAAGAACCATTGGTTGTACACAATGAGATTTTAATTTTAAATTTAAATTTATCTAGAAAATCAGCTTATTTTCAATTCTTCCAAAAAAAAAATTTAATTTAATTTAAATTTATTTAAAATCTCAATCAAATTCTATATCAGAATTATTCATAAATTTATTTGCTCGAATCTCTTTAATCTCATCATGTTTCCCACCACTTTCGTCCACACGACAAATATAAAACGAATAGAAATCATTCAGTTCTTCTTTCCGACGTACATACTTCGCTAAATCTCATACAAAAATATCAGTCTCGATAAAAATAAACAAACCTGGAAATTTTTCACACAATTTTTCGTTTCGATCGATTTTCGTTTGGATGATATCGAACTCTTGATCTGATGTGATCGGTTCGAATCCGATCGGCTTTCTGTCCAAATATCGTTCATTCGCTAAACACAAACTCAACTCGTAGAAATGACGATGATCGAAATTTCCGTCCAAAAACAATCGTCTCATTCTCTCATCACATTTTGATATACACGCCGAAATAATCGATATCGATTTTAGTGATTGGAAAAATTTGACATAATTCTTAAATATTATACTTATTGCTCTCCAGTTATTTTGATGGTCATCAAACTTCGGCATTACCATCTACAATTGAATTGAATGATATTTATAAATAAATAAATTTATCAAAACTGATATCGGATTAATCAGTTTCGGTCTTTTTTCCTTCGATGACGGGGCATTGTGTGATGAACTTCGTTTTAATTTTCTTTTCTGAACAGTCTTGTTTGAACCAATTTGTTCTCTTGTTGCGTGTAACAACGTTCCACAATGGTGAAATAATTCGAAATCATGATTTCTTTGCATAAAACTTTAAGGAGAAAAAATTAAAAAAAAATTTAATTAGGAAAAAAATTCAGGAAATTTGGAAACGAAAAAATATTTCAGGCAAGTTCACAAATGAAAAACTTATTTCTAACGACCAGTGTCGTGATTTTCTTTTTTTCATCGGTCAATTACCCTACACCGATGTACACTTATAATAAAATAAAAAGGATAAAAATTTCAGAGAATTTCAAATGAAAAAAAAAATTTCAGAGAATTTCAAGTGAAACAAAAATTTCAGAGAATTTCAAGTGAAAAAAAAAATTTCAAAGAATTTCAAGTGAAAAAAAAAATTTCAGAAAATTTCAAGTGAGAAAAAAAATTTCAGAGAATTTCAAGTGAAAAAAAAAATTTCGGACAATTTCAAGTGATAAAAAAAATTTCAGAAAATTCCAAGTGAGAAAAAAAACTGCAGAGAATTATTTTTTTAATATTTAAAAAAAATTACAAAAAAAATGCATTCTAAAAAATTGTTTAGAATTTTTAAATTGAAACAATTTAAATAAAAAAATTCAAAATAAGAAAAACAGATTGAAAAAAGTTTCAATTTGTGAAATAAAAATTAAATGAGAAGATTCATTAAAAAATTAACTTTAGAGTAGAGAGATAGGAGGAAGTGATTTGGGTTGAATGAGTGAGAGACCAAAAATGAAATTGATTCACAATAAATCTGATATCTCCGTTCGATATATCCAGAAGAGATTTAGCGAGATATTGATTGGCATTGGAATGATCGATAGATAAAGAGTTTTCGAATAGATTTTGAAGAAAATGATTCATTCGTGTTCGATTAATTGGATTGAAGTGAATCATTTCAATATCGAATTTTTGGAGTAAACTATGAAATTGATGAAATTGATCCATTTCTCCACAATGGACTAAAATGAGGATTTTTTTCATTTTGCTCTTCTTTCCCTTCCAATATCTAACAGGAATAATTTAAAAATGAAGAGAAATGAGAGAAATTTAACTCGAATATATTCTCCAATTTGACGAGATGATTCTGTGATAAATCATTAAAATCATCGTCAATGATCAATGCGACGTCTTCCGAGTAGTTTTCCTGATTGGTCCAATAATTAATTGTTGCATAAATGTGTGAGATACGTGTGGAACGTTCATAAATCAAATCTGAATTAGTGATAACGTCGATGGTTTTCAATGTCAACTTTTTCAAAATATATCGAACTGATGTCGATTTACATGTGCCGATGGGTCCGTGAACAAATATAATCGAATTATCTGATTTTATAAGTGAAGTCAATTCTTGTAATTTTCTAGAATGAATTGGAGGAGTTTTATTTTGGATAGAATTATCATCATTTTCAATTGTCGTAAAACGGTTTTTAGTCATTGACAAATATTGTGAGATTTATTGAAAAAAAACTTTTTCAGCTTAACAGTTCGAATGGAGAAGAAGAAAAGAAATTTAAAATAATTTTATTTTGTATGAAAAACATTCAAGTGAAAGTGGGAGAGAGATAATGAAGAGAGAACATCAGAATTTGTTGAATGGAAATGAAAAAGAACAGAAGAGATTTGACTAATTGAGTTTCTTTGTAATTTGTGTTGTTTCTCACAAACTCCATTTTCAATCTGTCTTTCTAATCCATATCCATTTGACGTGTCATGTCGAATTCACAAAATGGGAAAGATAATATATAAAATGACATCATTTAGAATGAATAAAATGAAATATGTTTCTCATTCTGTTTTCTTTGATTGTTCGTTCTCTAAACGAATAATCTGATCGAGTGGGCCGTCATCTTCGAATGCTGATGGATTTTTTATGGATGAACCGATCTTGTCCCAGAAGGTGAAGAATTGTCCATAATTGTAATTGTAGAAAAGATGATGATCCATATGATGAGCAGCACCGTTAATGAACGGTCGAAGTAAACTAGGAACGCGAAAATCTCCGTCATGAATGGAAACCGTCCAGATATTAACGAATACGAATAGACCCAAATATGTCCATTTGTGGAGTGGAAAGACGAAGGGATATATATGATAAGGTAATGATTGGGAGAAACCATCGAGAGGATGGAAAGCATGAGATGCATATGGTGTTGGCACTTTCCATTTATGATGAAGTTTATGTAATCTTGTATAAAGTAAACGATGATGTAATGCTCGATGGATCCAATAAATAAGACAATCAGTAAATAAGATGAATGTGATGATATTGATGGGAATGATCCATTTGCCAATACCAAATTGAGAACAATCGTCGAACAAATATGAATAATTTCGTACTTCAGCGAAAAACATGATGATGGTAAGAAAACTCATTTGGAATAAGGAGTAAGATGCTTCACTGATTTCCATTTTTATTTGATTTTTCAAATATTTCGGATGTCTCATTAATCGATGGTCGAAAATGAAGAGATAACTGACTGTCGCAGCCAGAAAATAGAGAATATATCCACCAATCGTCGTTATGACAAATAGAGAAATTAATTGTCGATACCATATATCCGGTTCGATGGTTGTTGGATAAACGAACGGAGTAAAAAAATACTCGTCACAATAATTTAGAACGATATCCATCTCTTAAACTTTTTACACGTCTTTCCCCCCAAATGACAATCGTTTCAGTTGAAAACGAGATTTTACATTCAGAGTCTGATTGAACTTCTGGTGAGAAATGAAAGAAATGAACAAATTCAAATCGAAATTAAATTTTTTTATTTTCCTTTATTTTCCCAGTGGGAAATTACCACATGACAATTTAGGACGATAGTCGAATCGAAAAATTTTTTACATAAAATTCTCCAAGAAAACAAAAATTGAAATATTTTCCAGAAACTTCATTTTTCTCAAGAAAATGTTGCAGAGAAATTTATTTGTATCAAAAAATTTTAAAAAATTTTCCATCAAAAATTTCTGAGAAAAAAAAAAAAAAAATTTTCTATAACGATCTAAAATCAATCGATAATTTATTAATTATGATGTAACGTAAGTCAATTATCTTTCTCTCGTCAAAATGGAAGTTTATGATATTTTCATGGAATCTCCAATATTAGAGAAGAGAAGAACGAATAGTTTTCTTTTTCAATTTTATTCTATTTAAATGTCGATAATATCACCCCATAAACCTTAAAAATAACTTCATTCCATTGATTCGATCTTTTTATAATGATGTAAAATAATTACCAAATACTTTCCCAATACCAAATAATCGAATTGGAAGTGCCATAATTGTTTGATCTATAGCTCAACATTTATCTCACGTGATAAATGATCATCTGATCATTTTCATGACGTTATATGTGGAGTGATTTGTTAATGGGAAGAGGGAGAATAAATGACGAAGCAGAAAATATATTGTCGATTTATTTTCTCATAAAATTTGTTTGTTCTAGAAAACGTATACAATTCTAATTTGATAGTTCGAATCGATTGGATGATAATGGATAACATGAATGATCAGACTCATTCCTTCCAAGATAATATTTGTTGTCAGATTCTTGTCAAATTAGTGGCAAGGGCTAATGCCATCATAACGGAATTGTTACGATTGTCGGAACATATTCCAAAACCGTTTAAACATTTCTCTCCCAACAACGACGAATCTGTACGGCAATATTATCGAGATCTCATAATCGATTTCACTTATTTCGAAGAGAAACGAAAAGTTCTTTTCGATGATACTTTGTGGAAAAGTGCAGTTTGTCTCTTTTCTTTCTTTCTGCTCTTTCTGCTCATATGCTCTTATTTGACGTTCGGCTACAAAAAATTGAAATATCTATTACGAAAAATAAAAAATTACAGTATTAGAATTGCAGGATAATTTTGGGAATTCTTCTGTAAAATTTCCAGTTTTTTCCCAATTAGAAAAATAATTAAATTTAGACAAATAAATTTAAATGAATTAAAAAGAGTGTTCTGGACATAAATCAGATTTAAATCCAGAAAAAAAAATAGAAAAAAACAGATTATTTTATTTTGCGAATTTTGAAATTTTCTTTTAAAGAATTTGATTGAAAAACGATTTATTGAAATTAGTAAATTTAAAATTGCGATTTTAAAAAAGATTTTTTAATGTTAAAAATGGGATTTTTGATTAAACGTTTTGTTTCATTTAATCGTTGAAGGAATTACAAAAGAAAGATGATGAATTACGTCAAGAATATTCTACATTACTTGTAAGATTTTACGAAGTGTTTGAAAGTATTTATAAATATTACAGAGATTTGACTCAGTTCATCTTCTTTTCCTTAAAATTAATTTTGTAATGATTTCGAAGATTTGTTGAAGATGTGGAGAATGGTCTCCATATTCAATATACGTTGGAATCATTACTACTGGACAATAATGCGAAGCAACTGTTCATTGAAGCGGTTGCTTATTATGGGATCATTCTCCTGGTGTGTGATTGGAGAATTGATGGAATTGTCCGTGAGAGATTGATCGTCGCTTATTTCCGTTATAGTTCTCAGAAACGGAATCTAACTTCTAATTTGGATGAGGTAATGAAATTGTTGAGAAGTACAGGCTATTCGGAAATGGGGAAATATGTGAAGAAACCTCATCGTTATCCTGAAGCATATTTTCAGTTAATTTCAGAATTTCATTTAAATTTAAATTTCCTTTAAAATTCTATTTTTAGACGATTACCAATAAAAAAACGATTAATATCCTTACTTGTTGGCCGATTACAAACGGATGACCTTTATAATAATTTGGGGAAATATCCCGAGGCTTTATATCGATCGACTGCTTTAGCTAGTCAATCGGTACTTTTAGTAGCGATTCTTTTCTTCAGTTCGACTTATTTACATGATAAAACTCAAGAGATGAATCAAATCGTGACACGATTCTTCTTGGGAAATTGGACGATCTCTCTTTTTATGGGATTGACCATAAATCTCTTTGATTTGTGGCATGATTTCCGTGCTGCTTATTCAGCATTGAATCGTAATATTGATATGAATAGTATTGAATTGAAATCAAAAGAACAACATGATAAATTGAATGAATTATCAGTTTCAATAAAACAATATTTGAAAGAAGGAGTAATGAATGAGGAAGTGGCATTGAATAAACCGTCACAAATAATTCGATTGTTACGTGACTGTAATGTAACGATCCGATGGATTATTCTCCATACAAATCCTTCGACATGTCTCATGGAGAATAATAAGAAATGTCGAATAATTCGTGAAAGTCTCATGAAAATTGGACAATTTTCAAATCCCAATAAATTATTAGAATTCTTATTAAACACAGCCGAATTAGAGAATCGGTTTGGTGAATTATTTAATCGTCTTCTCACCAAATCGTCAAACGAATGGGAACATCTTCAGAAGGAATGTGAGGAAAGACTGGTGGAATTGGCAGATGTGTTTTCAGGTAAGAAAGCACTTACTCGAATTGCGCCGAATGCACATTTGGAGCAGTGGTTCCGTAAGATGTCTGAACGAATCCACCAACTTTCTCGAATTAATCGAACGGTAACTGGACGAAATATTTCCGCATTGATCGATGCATTAGATGAAGTGATGTCGTATCATGATTTAGAAACGAATTTACAAGTGAAACAATTTCTTGAAGACACTCGACATCAATTAAAGAAAATGAGTCGTTTGTTGAATTTGAAAGAAGATTCGATCGTTCATCTTCAATGTGTCGCTGATATGTCATATGCTTGGCGATTAATGGAGAAATATGTCACTTCTCTACAACAATCGATCGCCACCGATACAACTTTCGTCATAAAATTACGAGCTTTATTCCTCAAATTATCCATCGCATTAGATCAGCCACTCGTCCGTATCTGTCAATCGAATAGTCCCGATCTTTGGAGTGTCTCCAATCACTACACAAACGAATTAGTGAAATTAGTGAAGGAGATTCTTCAAATAATTCCAGGAAAGATTTTCGATCGTCTCAAAATGATCATCAATTTATCACTGAAGTCCATGATCGAATTACCGACGAGATTGGAGAAGGAACATATCGATAATTATTCTCAATTAATTGTTCGACAGAAAATCTCTCAAGAGACCAATCGAATTTCTTTGTTAACTGAAGGAATTCTCAACATGAAAAGTACGGTGGTCGGAGTGGAACAATTAGATCCGAAGAAATTATTAGAGGATGGTATTCGTAAAGAATTATTATTGCGTTTATATGAAATTTTAAATCGATTAATTAAATTTCCGAAGAAATCATATCAATTAAATTCGATGGTTCTCGTTGAATTATCTACGGAAATTAATGCCGTTCGTCAAGTATTCGAATACGTCCAAGATTATATCAATATTAGTGGTCTTCAATTATTCAATGATGAATTCTCCAAACTTCTCTCATTCTTAGGGGAACAATCGTTCAGGAAATATTCATCTTCTGTTATCAACAATTCATTGGACATCAGTTCATATCAGAAAATCGGACTACCAATTCCATCAACTTCTGATTCGGATGATACATGTTTAGATAAGTTGTTGAATGAATTGATTTCATGTACCAATCCCAAATTCAACGTCTATCTACCTCAACAGAACGCCTGGTATAATTTGAAGTTGAAGGATCGTTCTTGTATTTCGAAACATTTCGATCAATTACATTCCGCCATTTCTTCCTTCGGTATACGATCGTTAGATGATATTTTAGGAAGGAAATGCACTTTCCAACTTCGTCATATTGCCGCTATATTAAGCGATTATTTACAATTGAATGACGATTCGATTCAATCGTCCAATCCTCACAGTGTTCAATTAAATCAACAGAAAGTTGTCGACAAGAACAAAATGAATTTCGCAAAGAATTTCATTGAAGCACTCAATCGATGTGAGAAGTGTGTGATCCGTTCGAAATTCTCAAATACTTTCCATCCAATATTACCCACGTTGAAAAATGTGGATATGATATCGATTAAATTCGACGTGATCGACGAATGTCAAGAGAAAATTAATAAATCACTACAAATTCTTCATATAAATTTCCGATTAATTCTCTTCGACATCCTCCAACATCTCACACATATCGGACAAGTTCAATTGATTCGTTTACAATTCGCCCATCAGTTAAGGAAAGTTGCCGTAACATCTAATCCGAATATCACTCGAACGATAAAAAATTTCAATAAGTTTCATTTCCATTAAACTTTATTTTTTGATGGAAATTTTTTTAGATCGATGATAATGGAAATGTTGGAGAAGTCAGAGATATCGGTCAATGGGAAAGAAAAGTTAATGAATAAGCAACAACTCTTCTACAACGACAATGCGATTGCTGTTGAGATTGGAGATTATTTGGACAACATTGGAGAGACGAATGTCCTCACAACCATCTATGCTCGATTAGGATACATTCCACATATTTCTTCTATCGCCTTCTCAATCATTACGTTACATTTAAAATCATATATCCATCATAAAAATTCAAGTTACATTCATTTTCGTTTAAACGGAATTATTTTTATGAATTTTTTCCTTATCGTTCCATTCAGATGTTTTCATTAATCGATCGAATAAGAATGGAGATAATAAAGATTTGTTGGTGTTCACGTTGGGTATTGGCACGTGGCTATCTCAATATCCGAACAATATCATTTGCCAATTGAGAGAAATGATCAATTTCTATATAATCCATCAACAATTCCATCAGATTCAATCGAGTTATATCGATACGTTGCATCGATTCATGGATTTGTTGGAAGAGCATTTCATCAACATCAATTTACCATATACTTTGTCGAATTATGAGAGAGAAAATATTTTAATTCATTAGACTGAACGATTATTATTGTGAGATTTTTTAAAAATGTTTTGAAATAAAATTCGATTTGACTAATCCTCTTCTCTTCCCATGAGACCTAATTCATCTTGTAATTCATCTTCTTCTTCCTTTTTTCGTTTGGATGTATTCTCCGCTACCGTATCTTTCGCTACTTCTTCATAATCACGTTCCAATGCTGCTAAGTCTTCTCTGGCTTCATTGAATTCGCCTTCCTCCATTCCCTCGCCAATATACCAATGGATATATGCACGTCTTTGATACATTAAATCGAATTTTGAATCAATTCGTTTCCACGATTCACCTACCGACGTCGAATTTGCCAACATACAAACAGCTCGTTGAACTTTCGCTAGATCGCCACCAGGAATGGCGGTTGGTGGCTGATAATTTAAACCGATTTTGAAACCAGTTGGACACCAATCCACGAAACGGATATTTCGTTGATTCTTTATTTGGTTGATGACTTGATTGACATCTTTTGGGGAGACGTCACCGCGATAGAGAAGACAACAAGCCATATATCGTCCTTCTAACGGATCACATGCTAACATCTGATTATCATTGGAAAAACAGAATTTGGTGATTTGTGACGTGGTCAAAGTTTCGTGTTGTGCATATTCGCTAGAGACGCATGGCGCATAACAGACTAGAGGGAAATGGATACGTGCATATGGAACAAGATTAGTTTGGAATTCGTTTAAGTCGACATTGTTCGACCCATCGAATCTTAAAGGAGCAGTGATACAACTGACAACTTGAGCTAAAATACGATTTATGTTGGTAAAAGTGGGACGTTTAGTTTGGAGTTCTTTTCGACAAATTCTGTAAATTGCTTCATTATCTACCGAAAACGCACAATCGGCATGTTCGATCGTCGAATGAGTATTCAAGACGGCGTTATATGGTTCCACGACGGCCGTTGAGACAGTGGGAGATGGATAAACTGAAAGTTGAACATTCGCTTCTTTTGGATATAATTCTTTCAGATTTTGGAGTAAAAGTGCTGAAAAGCCGGAACCGGTACCACCACCGAACGAATGGAATAGAAACGAACCACAACAATTATCAGCTTGTTCGTGTAAACGTCGTAATCGTTCCATACTACTGGGCAGCATGTCCTTTCCGTTCGTATAGTGACCGCGAGCGAAGTTATTAGCAGCATCATCAATCGAATTGAGAAGATAACTCGGATTGAATAGTTGACGATATGTGCCGTTTCGAATCTCGTCGATAACTGTCGCTTCCAAATCGACGATCAATGATCTGGGAACATATTTGCGTTGAGCCGTTTCTGAAAAGAATGTGCTAAAAGAAGAATCGACTGTCTTCTCATTTTCATTCATAGTACCGTCAGGTTGAATTCCATGTTCCATACAATATAGTTCCCAACATGCGTTTCCCACTTGCACTCCACATTGTCCCACATGAATCGATAAGCATTCACGCATCTCTTCTTGTTCGTGCTAATAATAGAAAGAAAGAAAAAGTGAAATAAACAAAAATTAATTTTAATTTTTCGTTAAGGAAAAGAACATTCTCTCTTCCAATTCCATTCATTCATTTATATTCCTTCTTAATTATCTTATTTCGTTTTTCAATTTGTTCCACTTTTTTACCCAACCAAAAAAAAAGCAATATTTTAAAATTATATTCCAATTCTTCTCAATTACAATTTACCCGTAATGGATGAAAGAATTTTACATAAATTCCAATTTGACCGTTTTCCATAATTCAATTTAAGTAAATTAAAGTAAATTTCTCATAATAAAATTTGAAAAATTAAAGATAATTATCAATCGAATAAATCTTATTTCTAATTCATGAAAGCGTCAAAGGAATTCATCAATGTTTCATTGTTTGTCTTTGTATCTCAATGGTTCATGAAATCGGGTTACATTTCCTAAGTTGATTCATTCAGACAAACATTTTCTTGTTTTGACGGATAAGTCTAAATTCCATTAGTAGACGAAATATTAAGTAAATAGACGAGTGATCTCATAAATGTGAATTCTTCAAATTCTCTTCCTCAATTGTTAGACGTTTATTTAAAAAAAAATATAAACATTCTTATTCGGTTCTTGAACTAATTGCATTATTGATTGAAATGGATCAGTCGGACACAGTGATGCCACATTGCCATGATATCAATGATGAAGATGATTATTCACGTTCCAAATCTAAACGTCGTTTATTTATTGTTCTCCTTGTATGTCTGGCATTAATGACGATCGAGGTGGTGGGTGGAACAATATCAAATAGTGTCGCCGTAATGACAGATGCTGCACATTTAGGAACAGACGTTTTAGGATATATTATTTCAATAGTTGCCATTATATACGGTGAGAAGAAAGCAACAAAAAAGATAAATTTCGGTTATTATCGTACAGGTTTATTATCTATTTCGTTCGATCTCTTTTCATCTACTTTGACGATAGAGGTGATTGGAGCACTTTTTAGTATTTTTCTAATTTGGATAATAACCGGAGTTCTCGTTTATTTGGCAACGATGAGAATTATCAATCAAGAATTCGAGATTGAAGCAGATATAATGATTATTACATCAGGATTTGCCATCGCTTCCAATATCATGTTCTTCGTGATCTCTCCAATTAATTTTCAAATTTTCATTTCTTAGAATGATGGTCGTATTGAATTACGAGTTATTCAATTGTTTCTGGTGGTGTTGTCCGAATAGTCGGAAAAAGAAACCAAAGAAAAAGACGAAACAACCATACCAAAATGCCGAGGTGGCTAATAGGAGAAGAATTCAATCTTTCCATCGATCACATTCCGAAAGAAATCCATTAATCACAGCCAATCCATTAGAAGTTTCACTCAACATGAATTATGCTTCTGCTTATTCCGTCTCATATCAACAAGAGAAAAAGGGTAAAATGGAAAGAATGTTAGATAATGAAACGTTTACGTCTGTCAATCGATATGGAACGAGAAACGATGAAAATTTATTAGAGGATTCCAAAGTGATTATGGATAGTAATTCAGAGTATTATGACAACCAAGTTGAGGAGAATATCAATATTCGAGCGGCGACTATCCATTTGATTGGGGATGTCATTCAAAGTGTAGGAGTATTCATCGCCGCATTAATCATCTATTATAAAGTTTTGAAAATTATTTTTTATCTTCTAATTAATGTATCCCATTTTTTAGCCGTCACTTAAAATTATCGATCCAATTACGACCTACATATTTTCTGTTTTGGTTCTTATAACGACATTAAAAATCCTCAAAGATATCATCCGAGTTCTAATGGAAGGATGTCCATTAGAGATCTCTTATGATGATGTACTGAAATTATTGAAGGACATTCCTCAAGTGCGTCATGTACACTCACTCTCTATCTGGTCATTGACGATGGATCGTCATGCAATTTCTGCACATGTAGCTCGAGGTTTAGCTTTACTTTTACGAATTAATCTCATTCAATTCATCATCAGATGAAGACGATATGAAAAGTGACGAGGAATTATTGAGAGAATGCGAAAATATAATTTCTCAGAAATATGATGTAAGTTACACTTGCTTCCAAATTGAAAGATTCCAGGAGCAGATGGTACATTGTGAACAATGTCGATTAGCCTCCTAATTTTAAAAAAGGAAAATTATTTAAGTTATTTTATTTTTGACGTTTCCATATTCCGCCAAAATGATGAAAATAAATTAAAATATCGTCCAAATATCAATCACATCTCTCTCAATTCGTTCGTTGTCTATCAATTTACATAAAAAATTTTAGGAAAAGAACCAGTGGAAATTATTTCGAATACTAATCTGAGAAATAATCAAGTGGAATGAAAGAATGAGAAAATGTCTTATGGTTTTAATTCCATCGTTACGGTAGTGGAATGTATGTGCAATTCTTCGGCATTAATTTATATCCAGTTTGCATCGATTTCTTATAATGAATTGTACAAATTATTCCATTGTTACTATAATCCAATTCGGCAACTTTCCATTCAGGATTTATTCTCATTCGTAATTGGAACGTTCCTGATGGAATATCAGTAATATCGATCCATTGACAATCGATATCATACAAATAAATGTCCGTGCAATTAATGGCGATTCCTTGATCGCCACCATTAGCACATGCGAATCTCCGTTCGACACCACTCGCACATTTCGTGTCTTCTAAACAGAAGGATGCTTTGTGTCCCAAAGCAATCGTTTTTCCTCGATAAATGATATCGTACGCAGCGAATACATTCATACTATGCCAATGCCTAATCTCCAATGTTTAGTTGAAGACAATAATTATTTTAGTAAATAAACAAATTTAAAATTGAAGTAAAAACAATTGATTAACATATGACATTTATGCCATTCCCAATCGCTCTTCGCTGCCAATGGACGGAAACTGGACGTTCCTCGATTCCAAACACTTCCTGAGAATCTCAATAATCGTCTTTTGCGATGATGCCAATCTATTAGGAAGGAGATTTCAAATGAGATAAAGAAACATTTTCAACTTTTCGATCTCAATTGAATTTCATATGCCGTTGGTGCCAGACAATTCTCTTCCATCGCACATTGTAGATAATACATATGTTTATCTTCGATTTGTACAGATTTGCGGAAGACTTCTAAATCTGGTACTAGATCGGGTAATACTGAAAATAAGGAGAATTGTATAATTTTATATGAAAATATTGAATAGAAGAAACCTTTCGCACAAATCACTCCGGCGATCATATGTGTCCCACTACAATGCATCTCTTTATCGATTTTACATTCTTTCAAATGTTTCTCATATCCTGTACATTCAACACCACTCACACTCATATGATATGTTTGTACGTTATATGATTGAGTCTATTAGAAAAATTTTTAAATATCTATTTTAAATAAAGGAGAAAGAAAAGGCCGAACAACCACTGCATAATATCCATAACCGATTCCTAATGATCTGCAAGTGACTTGTGCTTCTTTCATTGACCATCCATCCGAACAGATGAGAGCGATTTCCTTCTCCTTCTTTTTCAATTTGATGTGAACTGCTCCTTCATTCTTTGTCGTTCCTCCATAAATATATAACTCACTCAATTGATCGAACGGCATCTAATAAAAACGGTTTGTATTATGATGATTATGATAAAATTTTAAAAGATTTGATGATAAATATAAAACAGAAATTTAATGAAACTTTATTCAATTGTTCGATATCCACATATTTCTCATCTGTTCGATTAAATATTGTACTACTCTTCTTCGGATTACAAATAACACCCGCCATCTCGTTATATTGACAGTCGTGCTTTCCCCATTCAGCATGTTGACATTCATTCAATGACGGTTCATAACCATTACATAACACATTATCTAACCAATAGATGTCTGAGAGATGGAATTAGAATGAGAGGAATTAGGATGTGATTATTTAGTGAAACGAACTCGAATCTCCACTCTTAAATTGATTATATTCGGTGGCAGCTAAAGCATCCACAAATCCCAAATGTCGACAAACTACTCGCGCTTCAACGAACGACCAATTATCATCACAAATATAACGCCATTCACTATCATGGAATATCTGGAGATGGAATCTAATGAAACATTTTTTCAAAACTTTCACAATTTAACTTCCACATTCCCTTCATATTCAGTCACTCCGTCCACTAATCTCAAGGAGTTCTCCGTCGCACTCGTCAATATCTTCTTCAACGAATTTCCAAATTTCGATCGACGAATACTGATCGATGATGTTTTATTTTTCGCGCAATCCAACCAGCAGAATATGTGAAAAAGAAGAATGAAAATTTTCAAATTGAAAATCATTCCACAATTCATGACCAGTTTTATTTTGAATAATTCTTATTGTTTTTTTTTTTTAAATGTTAACTGACAGGAAATAAAATAATGTTGACTAGTCGGAAATGTTATTCTCTTCGAACCTAAATATATGTGATCCGTCTTCTTGCCACTAACTTCTAACTACTTTACACGTATCATTAATCGTCTATTACATAATTATTATGAATCAATGTCATCAGAACAGACGAGAATAATTACCAGGAGGAAAGAATTATTTGAAATGCAAAAAAAAATTATTTCTATTTTTTTCCTTATGATTCTTCGATCTATGTTTTGATTATTATTTGTTCTTGTTCTTGTTCATAATTAACAGATCAATAAAATTTTTATTTAGATGAATAAATTAAAGATTGCTTATCCTCGAGGGAAAGGGACGTTTAGAAGAAAATAAATAAATGATGATAGTTTGATGATATCTTATTACGATAAACTTTCCTAAAATTGCGAATAAAATTTTTCGAATAAGAAATAAAAGAAAGGAGAAAAATACAATTCTGTAGATAAATAACAAAGACGAATTTTATGAGATTTGCTGATGATAAAGAAATTGAATGAGATTTCTCGTTAATAAATGATTGAATGAAAATTAATCTCCAACATCATAATCAGCATCACCGATACTGAAAAGAATGAGAAATGTGAGAGATAATAAACTAGTGCCGATTAGATCTCCGAATGCCGTCAAATATGGAATGGAAACATTATCAGGATCACCACCACGATTCCAGACGAGGTAAACGATGCAATGCGCTAAGAAGAGAAGTACAATGACTTGAATGAGCGCGGCTGAAATATAAGTTAAAATAAATTTGAATGTAATGCTCGTGTGTCCAGCCTTGACATAAGCTATTAGATAGACGAAAATCAAATGACCAGGAATTACCATCGCTAAAAGTAGTCGAGCCATTTTCGATTCTTCATCTGAAAAATTAGAAATAATTTAATTAATTATTAGAAAAAATAATGAAACTTTTGAAGAAGAAAAATTTGAAAGGATTAACACAAACGTTAGTTTTCGGTTGAACAGTTTCCCCGTTTGATTGATGAGTCGCTTCGTGATGTAGTTTAGTGGAGAGACGTGACGCTTGAACAGCAGCTAAATTTCCTCCAACTCCATTGATGACTGGTTGGAAAACGGCGATACCATGAAATTTAGAGACGGCCGTATCAAGAATTAAACCGCCTAAACTAGAGATGACCATAGCGGAAAGAACCGGTGTCCAACCATCAAATAAAACGCGTTGTACATATTTATTCCGATAAGAGAGATATGCCCATAAAGGAATGAAGAAAATTGAAAGAATAACAGATAAAGAACAGACAATGAGACCAGTAGTCGTTGATGACGTTACATGACGTACATCGACGTCTTTCATGACATCAGTAAGATTGTTGAGAGAGAGTGTTGAATTTGAAATCATTTCAAATTTACTTCGAGGAGAGAGAATATTATAAAATGTTGATGCTACTAATGTGAGAATTGTCAAAGTGATGAGATCGCCTAATGATGCTGCAATTGGTGTGGCGATATTATCAGGATTTAATTTCAATCGATAAGAAATATAAATAATTCCACACATAATACTCCCTAGAATGATGGCAGCAAATAAAGCTGTTACTGCCGACGATGACATGAGGAGAAGTGAATGAGCAAACGAAAATTGATGATCACGTAACCATCCGAGAAAGATGGCAACAATAGCTGCTAATAATCCGATGACTAATGCTTGACATTGTGTCAAGAACATATTCCCATAAATGATAGAGATACAATCGCTCCGATTTGACATTCGTCCAAGATTGGCTTGTGTCGACAATCGGGAAGCTAAAGTCATTTCTAGATTACCTTTTAATCCCAATAGTGCTGGCACCAAAATGAAAACTTCACTCACTTCAGTGAAAATTCGACGATGTTGATAATTATCTAATGCGATACCAGCACCAACGGTACCTAATCCGGCGATGATGAACGGTATGAAAACTTGTAATGCGCTCGAATACCATCGTTCATTTGTCTCACGTTCAGGATCGTCAAATAAACGTTCGGTCGATCGATTTGCGTTCGATGACTCTTCATTCGTCGTTGATGTTGTTGTTGTCATTTTAAGATTGTTGTGAATTGTAGAAGAGGAGTTGAGACGATTCATCAACACAATTTCATCATCGTCATCGTCGTCATCATTATCGTTAACATTTAATAATAAATGATTAGATTGGCCATTTCTCTTGTCGTAATTACGATGACTTAAATGAATATTCTCTCGATTATCATCAATATCATTCAATGGAATTGCTTCATATTTTCTTTGACCGATGACTGTTCTAAATTTATTTCTCATCCAACTTCCAAATGGTTTAGTTCGATTAGTTGATGTAATTAATTCACTTAAATCATTATCATCATCATCATCAGCATCGTCGTTATTAATGTTATTATCATGATGGTGCTTTCTTAATAATTCATTCGATCCAATTTCTTTATTAGTTTGAGAGAAAATTCCAGTTTTTGATGGAATGTAAGTTCTCTCATTCAATTTCTTTCGAATTGCCATCTCTTGTAAGACTTCATGTTGTTCACCCTCTTCCTCCTCTTCCAATTCGATCAACTTTCCACACTTCTCATTATCATGTTTATTAATTGTCAATTCTTCATCATTCTTCTCTTTAAGAATATCACTTCGCAGATTATGTAAGAAGTCTCTTTCCTCTTTCTGGTTGATTGAGTCGGACAACAATCTTCCCTTCTCTGTCTCCTCTTCTTTATCAATAATAATTTCATTATTATTTGTCGATGTGGAATTGTTTGTTAAAATTTTATTTAATTGAAATTGATGATGATGTCGAAGCGGCTGACCTTGTTTATTTAGCTGATGGAAAACTTCATCCGTTGTGGTGGAATGAGGAGTAAAATTGAAATTTTCATTCTTTTCAATCGAATTCTTCTCCATCACTTCTTCCTCATCACTTAGACGATAATCATCTTTTGGAGTAATTTTCCTTTGACGCATCTTCTTCTCCTCTTCCTCAATTATCGTATCAATCAACAAATTCCCATCATTATCATCATTATGAGAATATTTGTCGGGTGATTGTTGAAAGGACATCGATGAGATATTTCACTCGTCCTCATCGACATCAATGAATGAGGGAAGGAATCACTTTTCAAATTTACAAATACAATTCACTGATCCACTTCTCACAAAATCGAATTAATCAATCCTCAAATTGTTTCTTCAATATTTTTGTTTTAATAGAAGAAATTCCTCCTACCCTTCCGGTTAACTAGAGAATAATCTACGACAATTTATTATGACGATTTTCAAAATGAATTTAATCTCAAAATAAATGAAACATAATAAACATCTAAACAGCTTCCATTTCTAAATTGTATGAAACGAGGAAATCCCACATGTTTGATAGTGACACATGAAAAACACATTTATCTCCCATCATCATCACTGCCATCCTTACCATCATTTTAAATCTATCACATTCCTCATTAACTATATTCCATTTCTTTCAACTCACTTTCTTTTCAATGAACATTCAATTATTCCACCATTTTCCTATTACATAAATATATAAATATTACACAGAAAACTTTTATTTATCTATTTAAATTTATTTCTTACTGAACAGAAGAAAAATGAATTTATTCGATTCAAGTTCTCAACCTTAAAAAATTGTAAAATAATAATAAAAGAAATTATAATTCATTGTAATAATCAAAGGAAAGTAAATGAATTAAATCGACAACGAATAATCACATTTTGAAATGTAGATAATTATCATATTCTACTTTTCCTTTGACTCTTTCTCCCATCACTTACCATCACCATTAGCCTAATATTATATCATAAATATATAATAAACAGATGATAAATAAATAATAAACAGATGATAAATAGATGAAACAACAGGTAATAATAAACAGATAATAAATAAATGATAAACAGACATAATAAATGGATGAAAAAGAGATCTGTGGGTATTATCGAATAAACAAGTGTGGTTGGCATCTCACAATATACTTTTGATCTTCAAAATTGGCAGAATTGGAAGTTGCCAACAGAATTTGATCTTCAAATTCAACAATAATAATTGACAGAGATCAAATAAGCAAGGCAAAACGGAAAATAAAGAACTGCTATTTAGTATAGTATAAGAGTATATTTAAGAGAGACAGAAAAAAAAACGGATAAATTTGGAAGATTCATTTACAACAACCGCCCGATTCATCTTGAAGCCCCAATCGACAGAATAAACATTGTCGGCCAGTTTGTTTACCTTGTTTTTTGTGACATAACCTTTTGTCAGAACATGATTCTTTCATGAGATACGTGAAAGCTGTATCAATGTTAAAGTTTTCTTTCGCACTAGTTTCAAATAGTACGATAGCATTACTTCGACACCATTTTTGTAGTATAGTTCGATTTGCAGTCACTGTTTCCTGAAGACAAGATTTATTGAAATAGGTAAAAAAATTATTCTTAACCCGATTCACTACGTTATCATGTTTATTCGCCAGAACTACAAATTGATAGGACGCATTTGTACAAGAATCTTCAAAAAAATCTTTCCAAGCCTGTAATTGCTGTTTTAAACGAAGAAATTTTTTTATATTCAACTCTACAAATTCATTGGAAAACCGTTACAGAATACCAATCATTCAAATCACATACCAGAATACACCAGTTCATCAAGCGCAGATAATTACGGATCAAGCTCGAAAATCTTTCCATTCCCGCTGTATCCCATAACTTCATCGAGTATTCAATAATTCATCATTAAAACAAATCGTTACAAGACTAACCTCCAAAAAGACTTCAAATCCATTTATAATCTTTGTAACTTCACAACAATCGACATTTACTGTAGGAGGCCAATTACCTAAAAATCTTCCAAAAACAAATTGATTGATAATCGCCGTTTTTCCAACTCTGAATAATCGAACGAAATGAAACTGTTTAAAGAATGATCTCTTAGGGATACTCACCCGGAATTGCCAAGAAATCCGACTTTCAACAAAATTCGGCCTCTTGTTCGATCATTCATAATACCTAGTCAAATACAATTATTATCTAATTTATCTAATTCATTTCATTTCCCATTCTTCCCATTCATTATAAATACGTCACATATTTTTTGCATTTTCCAATTACAGATAAATCTGCATCTCACATCGAACAGAAAAGGCAAAAAAAATAATTTATTGAGACATTGAAAATTTTGAAATTTATTTAACATTTTAAATTTAATAGTTATTACTTGTGGCGAGAAAGAATGTTACGTATTCTATAATAGATAATTTCCTTTTGATTATTTTTAAATTTTGTGAGTTCGCTTGTTCAATGAACAATGTGAACAATGTGAACGTGTGGAATTCATCGGATTCATCGAAGAAGAATAAGTTCGTCAAAGATAACAAGACAAGATAATCGAGAAGCAACAATTCATCTAATAAAATCATCGAGGAAAATGAACACGACGTACAAGACCTGATGGTAACCGATCGAGAGAGAGAGAGGAAAGTATACAACGTTTATGATATCTCTTACTGACAATAGAATAGTGAGAATAGAATAAATTTGTATTTCGAGTAATTTTATTAACGCAAGAAATGAAAAATTTTAACTATTTTTCATCTTCTTTAGTAAATTGTTCAATCTACTCTCATGTGATAATAGTTTAAATTTAATAATTAATCAGTTATTAATAAACACAGTAATAAATAGAAATTGTAGGAAAATTGTTGGAAAGAAGAAATAAAATAAGAATGACTTTTATCAGAGTTTTGTGAAATGTTTCAAATTTTAATTTTATATTTATATATAATCTGAATTTTTTCCACTTCTGAATACTCAATTAAAAGAGAATAAATAATATTTATTAAATATTATAGTTTTAATTTGGAAAATAAATGAAACATTTAATTAAATTTTCAGAAGTTTTATGAGGAGCAAATTGTCAAATGTGAAGATAGAAGATGTTTCGTTTGAACCGTTTTGTTGCAATTTAAAGAGAAATGGAATGAATTATTCATTTCCGAATGAATATGAAATGGAAAGAAAAGAAAAGAAAAGAATAAAATCGCTTTTTCACAGATTTTGGAGAATACCTTAGAATCGTCAACCCCATAATGAGTAAATGATGATTATGCAGAAAAAAAACAAAGTTGAGACAATTGTTGGAGGGAAGAATTTCGATTTGATAAATATCATTAAATTGAACATTGCTCTGAATTATTAGAATATGTTTAGATAAGGCGGATACCCGATTCGTTTTTCGGAGGTAATACCATCATATAATTTCAATCTCATTAATAATTATGGACAAAACTAATAATTTATTTATAGTGTTTAACTCGACGGTAGTTCCATTGATCGACTGATGATGGAACTTTTATAGTCGTTGACGTAGTTTGCTAATAAATGTAGTTTCTTTTTTCTTCCGAAGAATATTCTCGAGAGTTCAGTCTTCCTAAAATTCTTTCAGATTTATTGCGACAGTTGCCCAATACTAATCATCCAACCTGACAAATTCATTTTAGTCATCATAGAAGAAATTTGTGAAAACAAATCTCCAAAATCATGTCTACTCTTCCCTTCGATAATAATATTCTTATTTTTGGTCATTAAGGTATTTCCATCAATTTCCCACAAATTACCAATTTTCTTATGATTAAATATGGACTATAAATTTTCGAAGAACAATCTTCTAACAAGTCGATTTGATCATTAGAATATTTTTATTCTTACAACATCTACGTCTCGTCCATAAATCATTTGACTTAACTATTTCAATGATTCCTTCGTCGATTTTCAGACTTTTCATTAATCATTCCAATTCCCCCAGAATTACTATCAGTTAATAGATTTGAATTGATTATCGAAATGGTAAATGAATTATTTTTTAATTTTTTCCCCAGCAACTTCTCACGGAGTAAATTTAAAAGAAATCGTATTAGAAATAAATTTAAAAGGACGATATATAAGATATTTTTCATTAATCTTATTAATTAGTCGTAACTTCACCGATCTTGTTTAATGAGCAGTTTCCTCATCTTTTAATATATAGACTTATTTACAGATTCCATAAAGTGCCATATTATTCTCATTATTTTTACTTATTAATAATTGTGTCAGGCAATTGTTTGACATTAATTTCTAGACATGTTCATGTCACCATTTTTCTTCTATAGTAATGATATATTATTGGAATAATATCACTATCACATAACTGATCTCATACTGTTCCATCGTCTAAGAACGGACGGAAAAGATCTCGGATAAAATAAGATAGGCAATGATTTCGTCTCCAATCATTTTTTTAATTTAAAATTGGTTATCCCGCCACCTTAGAAATGGTCGTTTTGTCACTCATTTTCATTTTTTCTTCTCATAAATTTTTTTTTTCTACTTTTTCTTCTTTATCAAGATGGGAATTTTAAATAAATAATGTATTATAATTTTATGTTATTTCGGTGACTTATTATCAAAATTCCCGTCGGGATAAATGAGAAAAAATATTAAAAGAATTTCGGTTCTCAGCAACGTCGATCAAGTGGTGCAAGTCGATAAGACTTTCTTGATTAATTGGAGAAGATGTGATCTCGGGTCATAGGAAAAAATGAAGTCCTTAAAATCGGGAAGGAGAATATTTCATGGTAAATCGTAAATAGTATGAGAAAAGATTGAGTGAACGTGGAAAGCATTAGTATAAGGAGTAAAAGAAGTTGAAAGAATTAAACAAATTTGGTTGATTTATTACTCTTATAATTGTACTAATACTATCAGATATTTTGACTTCATCCTCCTTTTGGACTCATTTTAGTCATTTCGTCGCTGGTTAATAAAAAAATTTTTAATATTTGGGCACTTCGTCATCGAAAAATATTTTTATAGTGATAGGTAAATTCCTATACAATTTTATACAAAGAATAAGTGTTGGAATACTTAGACTAAATGTATTGGAACATTCTCATTTAAAAAACTATTTTTCATTACAATGTTGTTAGAGAAATATCACAGAAGTTATAAGAATTTAAAATAAATTGATCTGTATGACATCAATTAAGTACCCCCATAAACTTCAACTTAAGCGATTAGAAAAAAAGACTTCCAAACATTTTTCCTACTTTAAACGTTAGATCAAATGGATGGTTAATATTGTTTCTCTTTTCCGAAATATCTCATATACTGTCAGAGTTTTTACCGCTAGTCGAATTTCCTCTAGTTTGTAATATATATAACTTTGACTGATGAAAAAAACTTCAATTTATTTTGAACAATTGCTGAAGAGAAGGTTGTTAAAAGGTTGACAAATTGGCCAAATTAGTTTAAACTACAGCATCAGTTCAAGTGAGCATTTGTAAGGAGTCGAAATCGAAAAATTTTCAATAAGAAAATTATGGATGACGGAATTGCACAAAATTTAAAATAAATTAAACTTCCACTCATATATCTTAAGCCGTAAGAAATAATGTTACAAGATCGGTATTGTGCATTTTAGAATACGATTTATTTCAGGAATTTTTGGTTAATAAAGGAAGGATCATATTTGAGATAATGTCGAGGAAAATTAAACTACTCATATCAGTGCCTATCGGTTCTTTGAACATTATTCACACAGATCATTTGTCCGATGGATAATTTACTGATGCTCGATTTTCCCCTATGAACATCCTGAAGAGAGGCCTCTGTTCGTTAGAAAGTAATCTTTCATTAGGAATGGAATAATGGGAAAGATGTCTTTAGAATAAATAAATCATAATTTATTAGATGTTCATAAATGAATTACAAATCGAACATTAATCATTGATATCAAAAAACGTATCATCAATAATTAAAAGAAATAAGTCTAAATTGTTTCCTGATAGATGACGGAAATTTTATAAGGAATCCTCATAAATATAATTGTGGGAGGTTTAAACTTGTCTAGTATAGATAGATTTCGAATAAAAATTTTAGTCCTAATTCCATACTATGAACTCGACATTAGGAGACCAACATATAAAATGGGAAAGGAAGAGCTTTGATTAAAATGTTTAACAATATCCAGGAATAACATCCCGATTTTCTTTTCTTCCTTCGACTCAATTTACAAATAAGAAATTAGATAAAAATCAAAAAGTATTGCAGGAATATTTTCTATTATTCTTATCAACTCATTCTGGCATATGAGTGCTATATTCTCTTTTACTCGCTACTCGAGTGGTCACTAGTATACCAAAGTGAAAGTCCTCCAAATCCTACAAGAAGTTTATTGTGCTAATGAAAGATTATCAAGCGAACATCTTCCGAATGAATTAGTTTCTTTCTAATTGTGTTTGGTTATTTCAAACCAATTACCTTCGCTTAATTTTTCTACAAATTCTTCATAAGTCAAACACAGATAACGATTCTCTTCAACTTTCCCCATCGTCCATTTATTTGGATTAATTTTCTCCTTTTATCATCGCCAATAATGTTCAAGGATCTTCTCTTTCACTAGCAGATTTCGTTTGGAAAAAATGAAAGAAATATGTGAGAAGCTTCTTCTCATCGAAACTCGGTTCCTCTTATTATGGAAATATTGCTGATTAATTTCTATGTTCAATTTACGGAATGGCAATCAATTATGTTGATAGACCGTTTTTCTCCTGTAATTATTACATCCTTGACTGGATCTTTAATTCTTTCCAATTTTTTAAAATGGAGTTAGTTCAACGAAATATACGGGTTACAATACTGTATTATATATACTGTCATTATAAGTTAACATGGGCACTCTTTAAAGGTTGTTGAATATGATTAATCTACAATGATTTAATATTCTTAATTCATTTTCTTATATTCAATCCAATTAATTGTCCTCGTTTGATGTGGATAAGTTTTAGAGAGAAATTGTTGAAGGAAATATTATGTTTATTATCGGAATTTAAGTTTTAGTTACGAATTCTTCTTATGCACATAAACCATTTAATGAGCGTAAACTTTATCGAAAACTTAATTGGCCTCTGGTCTTTAGGATTAATTTGAGTCAACTTAGATTATTCATTCTTTGAGAAGTATAATATTTCAACTTCCTGAAAGGCAAATATGAAGTGCCAGGTCGTTACCTAGTATAAGTTGTTTTTTATATTGAGAAGTTGAAAAGTTAGAATGGTTGAAACCAATTCAAAAAAGTCGCAGTTTATTTATGCTATTCGACAAATCGACAAATGAATTATTGGGCTGTGAATTATTCATTCCTAAATTATTCAATGTTTTTACTTACAGTTTTCTCATTTTCTCATAACTATTCATTTAAACCATTGAACCTAATATATCCTGTTAGTATGACATGTAACCATTGTATCATTTTAAGTTACTTATATCATTTACCTTACTTTACTAATTTAGGGATTCAACTATCTCCTCCAACCTCCATATGTATCTATGTAACTTACCATATATTATGACATAATGGAGAAAGTTTTCTTACGAAAATATTATTTTCATTCTCATCTATCTAAATTGCATTCTATAAATGAGATATAATCTTATATCGCCAAATTTGAAGAAGACTGACAAAATAAAAAATTCTGTTGAAAAGGATGGTCCAAGAAAATTAGAACTTTAGGTGGCACCGAAATGAACGAAAGAGACAGACAAAATGTCCTTTTTTATAAATTAAAGGGTGACAAAGTGATGATGTGGACAACTGTCTAATTTTTCATAAGAACATAATATTAACAAAATATGTTTAAATATCATATCGAGTTAAATTCCTTGTTTGTCAAGTTTACCATGGACTCTATTGCAATAGGACATTTCAACTTTCATTCTCGAAAACTGAAAAAGTTGACGATGATGAGAGTGATGAGAGAAATGTCGTGGAGGAAAATTATTAGTCGAAACTAATCCAAGGTATGTGAACTTTCGTCTTTTTATATGATATAATTGTCCGACAATTAATTTAATTAATGGAATTATTTTTCGCCTATATTATGACGATTGTATGAAGATTTCCTCTAAACGAAAAAGAGAAGTTTTATTATCATATTAAGGCATATAAAACAAAGGAGAAGTAGGCATACATTAAACTTAATTGGTGAGGAATTCCTATAATCAATTGCTCAATTTTCATGATAAACGATTTATTGTGAGATATTGAGCTAATTAATTTATATAAAGCGCATTGCATACAAACTGTATGTTTTCAACAAGTCATTTCGTTGTTAGACATTACTTACACAAGGTAAATTCATTAGATACATCGGACGGATAATAGATTAGAATATTCTTTATGATATTAGGAGAAACTGAATTGAATAGGTTACACAGTGAAACTCATATATGCGTTTTATGAAGACTAGACAAGTAGGTAGAATGACGAAATTTAACTTACAAATGGTGGGAAGAAAATGAGAACTGAAAATATAATAGATAATGCAAATATAAACCAAAAAATTTTTAGGTTTCTAAAAGTGAATATTCCGAAAATTGAAAATTGTCGAGGAAATAAAATATCCGTATTATGATTGAATAAATATGTTCTGTACTCTAATTAGGTATACGTACCTAGTTTGACATTGAGATTAGTAGAGTGACATACCTTCATATTCTACAATTATTCTTTCGAGCAATTTAAACGTAATTTTGTCAGAATTAAATACTGCATTCTGATGTGATTCTGGAAGGGAATATCTGATTAAGAGAAATTGCATTTTCTCAAGCATTTATTGTAATTCAGGTGTATTGATGAAGTTTAAGAAAAACATTTAATTTGAAATATATTGTAAGTAAAACATCGTATTCGTTAAACAAAACGAAATATCGTATTAGGAACAACGTAATAAAAACTATGGCATAAATGGTTTTATCGCTATCAAATCGTCCAACAATGTATCGTTCCTCTGGAACTGGCTAGAAGTGGACATTAGAAGACTGATGACAATTGCATTGAATTCACATAACAACTGAATCTGTCCAATTATAAGGACATTTTGCGTTAAACAACCATTATAATATAGGTCATACTTCTATAATTATTATATTATCACCTTTTGGAACTTTTTTCGTTTTCCGTATTATTAATATTCCATAAATTTTTTTAAATATGTTCAAATGTTTCAATAAAACCTGATTAATAACAGTACACTTTCGATGAATCTAGGCGTTTATTTTTCATAATACATTACATTTATGTTGATGACTTTCAACTTTTCATTCTAACTTTATTCTTGTTTCATTCGTTATTTCTCCTTGACCATAACGTATAGAATGGTAAAATCGAAATAAAGAAATAAAGTTTCCTTTTCATAAAACCCTTAAGATTTCCGTGTCAATTTAAGATCATTCATAAGAAATATCAATTTATCCCCCTCTTTTCAATCTTCGTATACATTTTTCCTAAACAGGATCACGAACGTACACCTAAGAAGAAGCTTTTTATAGTATTGCTCACCAATGTCATTGTTAAATCGGTAAATGTTTTTCAGAATACAAAATATTCTTACTTCGTTCTCTTTCATTTCGACAAATAGTCCATCATAACTTTCCTTCACTTATTTCTTTTCTCAAATAGAACTTTTTAATAAGAAAAATTTTGAAATAAGAAAGAATGCTTTTAAATGAGACATTGGACAAACCTTGTTCGACAAGAAGAAACGAATGAAAATCGTAAGAATTATTTCATTAGAAACGATCAGTTTTATCTCAATCTCTTCTCCAGGCCATTTAAGAAAAAGAAATTACTAAAAACATATTAATTTCAAGAATAACTCTTGGTTAATTGTGCAGGTGAAGAATAAGAAATTTAGCCGCTTGAAATTGATAGAGTAATATATGTAGTAATATTATTGAGTATTATCGTGTTTCTCCTCAGGTGAAAACCTGGATAATTTGTAATGAAATTTCTCCTTCAAAACCACTTGATGAATTATGTTTATTTGTTTATTTTTTGAAAGTTGTTACAGGAACTCCTGACTTGTCGAGTGCATTTGACTTTAATTACATAAGAATTTTCCTAATTTTACATTTCGTAAACGATATGGTTTAACACTCATATCAATAACAAATTATTGTTATTTAACAAGTTTAACTGTTCAGTCAAATTATTGCAATTTAATGACTTCGATTGTTCGAATTATTGTTCGTACTTTTAACGTTTCATATTTTTGTTTTTTTTATCATATTTCTATTCAGTATATAATCTTTCATATGTTCCATAACTCTTTTCGTTGAAAATTTCCTGCTCAAACTTATGGAGCGTAATTCCTGTGAGAAAAATTTTCATGGAAATGAAATAACTTTGGACTTTAGATTATAACGAAGAAATGTGTGCAATTTATCAGATAAAATGTAAATTGATATTCAATTGATTGTAATCACAGAAATGATAATGAATTTCGATTACAAATCAATTCTAATTTCCAAATTGGTGCTATGGAAATAATTGAAGATTGCTTACGTTATATTTAATTAAAATGATCCTCATCTTTCCACTTTATATTATTCATTTTATCTCACTCACGTTGATATGAATCTTATGTACATCTCGACTATTTATTGGATTAATTTCACATATTGGAATTAATTATCAATAATTGAATAATTTAAGAAATAAGTATTATTTTCGAAGAATTATATTGGAAGATTAAAAACTCGTATCTTCTTCTTGTTTTCTCTTATTCGAATGATATAAGATTAATGGTCGCACACAAATATGACATATGATTATTCCCAGGAAATTTCCCGGCAACTTAGAATATAAGCTATTAACAGCTTATTTCATAACATAAAATCGATAATTCGAAGACCGGAATTATGTTTATAATTCGCATACAGCTCTTACTTACTTTTGTGCATGGTCTTCGAATTCCTATGGAAAAACTGGCGGTTTCGTCACACGTAAAACGGTCTCTAAGTCATCAATTTTAGAAAATTTTGGTGATGTTGTCACTCTGAAAAAATATAGAAGCTAAATTTGATGTATTATAATTGAGGTAAAATTGTCACCTTATTTAGATCTCGAGCATTTCGTCACTTATTTAAGAACACATTTTTGTATATGAGTCGATTCTTCATTCAACCTTTCAAAATTTTACTTACTCAATATAGGAGACTAATAAAATAAATAAATAATATAATATATAATAAATAAAAATAAAAAAAATAACACCCATTATGACAGAAAAAATATAATAAATATTAGTGATAAAAATAAAACACACTGTTTATTGGAGATCTGATCAAATGATGATAATTCTATGTATCAGTGATCTTACAGACGATACAGTGGATACTCATGAAAACTAAATATTATACTAAATATATTATGAAATAAAGATTTTAGTTTTGAAATCAAAAAAGTTATGTTTTTATCTTTTATTCCAGTGGAAGATGTTTTTAAAGAATAACAGAATTCTTGGAAACTAATGTAATACTTGATTATTTCAACTAAATGTATATTGGAATTATAAACAAACCGATATTTCCACCCTTGATGTGGAATATTACCCAGTGTGTGTTAAACACACTTTCTTGGGCGAAAGAAGATATACAAGAAAAGAAGGAAAAAAATTAAACATGATTCATTTGTAAATAGTAAACCATGTACCAAAACTTTTGGTCCAAAAGTTTTTAATAAATAAGTGACGAAATGTTCATAATACTTCGAAAATTGATTGAAAATTTCAGTTTCGAATCCTCTCACTTCTTTTACTACTTACAATTGTATACTAATGCTTTCCACGTTCACTCAATCTTTTCTCATAGTATTTACCACGAGATATTCTCCTTCCCGATTTTAAGGACTTTATTTTTTCCTACGATCCGATCACGTCCTCTCCAATTAATCAAGAAACTCTTATCGACTTGCACCACTTGATCAACGTTGGTGAGAACCGGAATTTTTTAAATATTTTTTCTAATTTATCCCGACGGGAATTTTGATAATAAATAATAATAATAATAAATTACCGAAATAACATAAAATTATTATAATTATTTATCTAAAATTCTCATCTTGATAAAGAAGAAAAAGTAGAAAAACATTTTTGATAATAATTTAATAATTAATAATAAAAAATTCACTGGCATATAATAAAGACTTTATTATAAGTATATAACATAAAAAATAATATACTATAAATAAAGAAGGTGACGAATCCGAAATCTAACTAAATTTGAGAGGAATTCTCCATTTAGTCAAAAATTGATTAAATTTAGTTTCTAAATTTTTTTAGGATAACCTATTGAAATATACTAACATAGACGATGTAGTAACCGATTTTTAGTAAATATTTTAGAGTGACGAAATTTTATAGATTCGTTAGTTACACGATATCCTTAGAAGTTTTTAGAGAATCGTTTCTCAGAAAGTAATTACAGTGGTATTGTTGGTTAGTTGAAAAATGGAAATTAGTCCAAATCTAAATCGAAAGTTTCGAGTAGTCAACCTATGAAGAAGAATGACCATATTTATCTTATGATACCAAATACATTTCGTTCATTTCTCCAAAATATTAGTGGATATTATACATAATGTATCTTTGTAGATATGGGTTAGATAAAACAGATTGATAAGAGAATATTATCTTTAATTGAAATGTATCAAAGCGTATTGCTTAAGCACTAATTCTTGCTGATAATAATCAGTGAACATGGAAGGTGTCATTGGCATGTTGTTGAAAAGGAGAAAAAGTAAACACATTAAAATTGTCAAAGCATATTAACTATGATAATATTAGATATCTTTAAACTTATATGTTAAATTCGAATTTAGTTAGGAAGAGCAAGTTATTGTCGGCGATCCCCGTAAATTACCTAGTTATTAACCAGTTTCATTATGTACGAAAATGAGTTTATTATAGAGATTATAATTTAATTATGTAAATATGCATTAATCCAAAGGAATGTGAAACATATCCATTTTCATTGAGGAAATGAATCAATTCATTCTTTGTAAAAAATAACGTCTAGATGAGACAATTGGATGAAAGGAATGGATTGACATGAGACGTTTGGAAAACATATAATCATTAAATTGAACAACAAACTGATGGAACCAAAGAATATAATTTAATTATTCTTAAAAAAAAATTATAGAAAAACAAAAAACCCAATGTAAGAATTGATAAGCGAAGAAAATATGGGATTTATATGTTTATATATGTTATTTTACAGCGTGAGAGAAAGGTATTAATGACTTATTGCGCATGTTTATTTCTGAGAAACTAACTTAATTACAATAGATTAAGGCAACTACGACTTGCCGTGATGAGAGTCCGTTTTACTTATAATTTACTATAAACGACTAATTTCATTTTGTAAAGGCTAGAAATACTCTGCTTTCCCAATACCATAAAATACCAATGCACCCCTTATTCATTGTTCTTTGTATCTGTTCTAATTTTGGGTATAACACTTATACGTAATAAACTGTAATGATAAATAAATAAAGTTCGAAATTGTTTATTTGTATGAAAAATAAGAGATGTGTGATTATTCATTTGTTCGAATCGACTATATTATTGGTATATAATGATATATAACTGCGTAATCCGAATTCTAAATTTTTATGATTTTCCTTAAAGCTTCTCTAAATCAGATGGTGATTATTGCAGCAGTCATTTAATGAATTCTAAGTTTTATTTCTTTCTGCTAACTTTCCTTCAGACAACAATTTCTTATGTTAAAGGATGAGAATGCTTATGTAAAATTATGGTCTTATAATAACTACCATAAATAAGACGGTCTTACATTTATAATGATAACTTTTACTGATTATTTTATTCATTTCTGTCTAACGCATTTATATACCTTTTTTGCATGAGATTAAAAATTATGATATGGTGATTATGTTTCAACTTTTGTGAAGAAAAACGAAAATTTTCGTTCTTTCCCTCAGATATTATGAACATTGTTTTGTTACTTCTGGAGAAAATGCGGAAAATTTCATTAAATTTTCTTAAAATTTTACGTAGGTAGTTTATTATTTTTTTCCTTAATTTATAACACCAAATCCCCACGGAGCAAATAAAGAAGAAAATAGGATAACTCACTAGTTGAATCATCGGAAATAAATGATTTGATCTGATCTATTCTTGAACGTAACAAATCAGGCACATGAGATAATATGTTAAAATTTGATAGTAGATTTCGGAAGTCATTTATGGAATTTGGGGTTGTTAATCCAAAATATTCACAAAAAAAAATTAGCGGTGAAACATATTTTTCACACTGAAAAAAAGACGGTATGACAAGTTTAGAAGTAGCAACAGAATCAAGTATTCTCTAGTATCGTTCCACTTAGAGAAGTGGCAAAGATTTCACCACTAACATAGAACATAAATGCTCTATTGAAAGACTTGCCACATTCCAGTAACATATGTACCGTTCGGTTATATGCTAGATCGAGGGAAAGTAATGATTTCCATGTGTTAGGACATGTTAAGAGAGTCCGTGGATAAGAAGATGGCGAGACCATAAAAGTCACCGTATTTTCGTTAGGGAGGAAATAAGGGGGAAAGCGTTTCTAAAACAATTTTTTTTTACAGATAATCCAAAAAAACCGGTTTTCGGCCTTTATCAATTTTAGCGGTTTGATTACATATAATACATATGTCATATTCAATGTTTACTTCAATACATACAGTATACTAATTAATTAGTTTGAAATTTTGAAACGTTAATTAAATTTACTAATTTTTTTGGACAGTCAAATTATTTACGATCTCATTAAAATGAAAGAAAGAATTAAAGGTTAATTATCTATGCTCATTATTGGAAAATTATGAGAATAATTCTTATACTTCGAAAGAGCTTTAGGAAAGCTATTTAAATGTATACGTTTTTCTTCTAACACATTAAGCAGATAAAAGTTATCGTTGTTTATTGATAATCATAATTTTCCTACTTTATTTTTCGTTATAACTGTATTCTGTATTATTGATAATAATGAGAAGAGTTTATGTACAGCAATTTCCCAAAGACGAGCAAAACAAAAGAAGCTTAAATAATATGCAACTAACATATATACATTAGTGCTGGGGAAACGAACACGAACAAAATGTATTTTTTACGTACAAAAATTTTGAAGTCTGGAATTTGAAAAACAAGTGTTTCGCGAAATTCCTATACATTGGTCGTCTGAATTTGTACGTACATTCTATCTACAT
>JALJEE010002110.1:0-23665 GCA_023231475.1 Seison nebaliae | reverse complement strand
TCATATGTTGATTTAAAATAGTAATACTCTTCAAAACTTCCACAATTATAAATGATAATTCCTTTACAGTTCGACATTTGAGAACATTTAACAAATGCGTTTTTATTATTGATAATAATTCTTTGAGATTTGTTGGAAATTTGGTAATATTTATATTGTTTTACGAAATGAGCAGGTAATGGAAAAAGATACAATAAAAATATTAAATATTTCATTTCTGTTCGAAGAAAACGTTATAAAATTAAAGTTGTACTCCAAGAATAATTTTATATAATGAAACTAAGAAAATATGTACAAGGAAATTTCGTGAAAAATATCATTTATTACAATGTTTAACCTTCCCCAATCTTTAAGAGGAATTCAAATTTAAAACGCATATATATGAAACAATGTACCCTGCATTCGATACGAAGTTATATTTGGGCGGGTGTAGCGCGAGTCTAGGTCATTTGGCAGACGAACCATTTGGTAGACGGAATTATTTGGTAGACGGGATTATTTGGTAGATAATGTCTGCTAGATATATTATAGTTTAATATTTTATTTCAAAAGTAAAACAATGAAAATCAAAAAATGAAAACAAGAAAAAGTTTATACATAACATATTCTTAATTAATAAGGAAGTTTGTCGAATATTTTTTTTTTTTAATGTAAATGTAATTTCCTATACGGTAATTGATAAATAAAGATTAAAAATTCACGACATATATATATTAGTTCAGGACATCTTGGTATTTGACTTTTGAGATTGTCAGGAACCAAGTAATCGACGGAGAATTGATCTATCAATTCTCTTGCATTGAACACTCTTGCTTCGGAAGAGCGTAGTTCGAACAGAAAAACGATAATGGAGACATGAAGGGTAACAATTCGATAAAAGAAGGCGACGGAAATTCTGAAGTATCCATCTTCTCTAGTAAAGAAATATACCGCTTAGCCAACATAATCGGAAATGGAGGAAGATCGACGATAGAGAACATAAATGCTCTAAAGAAGGAGCGTTTGCAACCTAACAAACTTCGAATGCATCGATTATATGCTCGATCCAAAGCATACATAGATTTCATAGAAAATGATATGGTTGCCTGTAATCCGTAGAGATCGCAGCAGAAAGTATGAAACAACTTCATTTTTAGAGAAATTGGAAAGTATTTACACCGATGATTCATAGAATGAAAAGTTCTAATGAACTTGCATTTAATATGATCGACGGTTGCAGAACTCTTTTTTTACAGTCTAAATAACAACCAAGAAATTTTTCTGTCATTACATTTATATTCATTAAGAGGAATATCTCTTTCATTCAGTTTAATATTCGTCAACAATTTAGATTTCGAATTATTACACTTTCTACCACATATCACAAGTTCTTCCTGAATTAACCGTATCATAACATGTAAACTTTCTTTACTATTACTACATAACACCATATCATCCGCATATGCATAGAGAACCGGATACCGCTTACCATCAATAAAGAAAGAAAATCGATGGTTAATTAAATCAATAACTTCATGTATGATCTTCCCGAACAACCAAGGTGTCAAAATAGAGCCTTGTCTTACACCCTTACACCGAATAATATGTCATCCGTAATTTCCCCATTCTCGCTTCTCTTCAATAAATCTTGTAATCTTCCTAAATTTTAAAGAGTTTTTCTTTCTCAATGAGAATTAAAATATTTTGAAATAATTCGAACAACGAAATATTGTTTAGAAACAGCCCCAAATAAAGAAAGAGAAAATAAAATAAGTTATTATAAAAAAATAAGTTAAAAATTGAATTTAAAATTTTAATGATAATAATCCGTCCAGGTGTTGCCTATTATCAACCGACTCACGTTCTTTCTCGACTATTCCTCTAAAAATCTCAACCATCTTTCTTGGTTCAATCATCGATTTTCCGGGTCTTTCATCAAACGCATTAGATCATATTCGTCACAGATTATGCAAAGCACTCTTCCCTCGAAATTCACTTCTCTTAAATTACGTTTGCAGTTTTTCAGGAGTTTGGTTTTGCCTTTATACTCTCTGGAAACGATTTTCTCTATTACACAACGTTCATTCCTGTCGATCGCACAGTCGATCACAGTCAATCGTACTTTCGCACTTACAAAATAAAAGAATAATAAAAAAGTATCATTTCTTTCAAAAAAAAAACTTTTGACTTAAACGGTGACATTTTAAAAGAATTAGACTTTATTAAAATTGAATTAAACTTATTTCTATTGTGAGATCGTTCTCCGACCATTAAGTTCACTATTCCAGAAGTCTTTCAGAGAGTTCAGAGATAGAAAACATAAACGCTCGATTGAAAGGTTTACTACATCCGATCAACACCCGTACCGTTCTGTTATATGTTCGATCGAGACAACGTAATGATTTTTGTGTGGAATATAATGAAGCAGCGAGACCATAGAAATCACAGCAGTAAGTTACGAATAGTCTAAGTTTCAACGAAATTGGAAAAATTTACAACGATGGAGGAAAGAACGGAATATTCGTAGAAATTTACATCTGATGTAATCATTTAGATTTGAAGATTTCTTCCTGTTATCGATATGACAATCCAAAAATTCAATTACGTTTGAAATTATTAGACAGATATTATTATAAGAAGAAAGGTTGTATATACATATTAGTTAGGATTTTTGACTTAGATTCATTAATTCGAATCCAAATTTTAGCCAGGTGCGTTTTCACAATTTTGAGAATTTTAGGTTATTTTTTTAGCAATATTACAGCAAATTACCATATCGTCAGCATAAAAGTGAAGTACCGGAAAAACTAAGCAGCCAATTTTGAAAGCATATCGATTATTTACATAGCATAAAATTTCATCTACCACTTTTCCAAATATCCTAGGAGCCAAAATGGAACCTTGACGCATACCTTTGTTAATAGAAAACATTTCAGAACGACAAGAATTCCGTTGGACTCTGCCTCGAGCATTGGTGGAAATATGTTTAATGAAATTAATTGAGAAAGAGTCCACACCACTTCTAAAACCTTCTTCTAAAACTCTGAATCCCTCTCTCATATTAATAGAATTAAAAGTCATTTATTATGGTATTAGAGGTCGAACTAATTTCCATTAAGTATCCTTGGGTCATTATCAGAATAATGCAAACTTTAATATTTACAATATTCTTTCTTTCAAATGAATTGCTCAGTCGATAAGAAATAGAACTAAAGTTTGCTGACAACTATTGAATGATGGTTTGATTGCAATTTCATCATGCACAAAAGTCATAAATATTTGATAAACTTCAATTTTATTATTGACGTTTTTTGCTTTTCCTTAGCCATGAAAGATGATAAATCGATTGTAGGTGAATTTTCAGTTGGTTATATCGTTTACAATTTCTGAAAATTTGTTAAATTAATACTATTCATTTTGTCAATGGGAATTTCTATAATTTTTCCGATTATTATTGGAGTTTATTCTAACAAATTGTAAGGCTATATTGAAATCCAATATATCGATTGAATACTTCTTATACAATTGATATACTCTATACCTCAAAAGGTTTTCTTTGTCTGGGAATTTTAAAAAATTGATCGAACAAGAATCATGAAAATGGAAAGAAATGCATATTCAAACAATTATAATAATTGAAAGACATTAATAACAGACAACTCCGCACTTATTGTAACCAAGATAACATAGTAGATTCCTATGCGAAAATATATGTTGCTATAAGAAGATTTTCTTATCTTTTAAAAAAAAATTTTCTTGATTTTGTTGTTACTTTTACTAGTTCTAAACTAACATTGTAAAATTAAAATATTGAGAACAAATAATTATTTATAATATACATAATCATATATTTCTATTCATCTGAAGTCTCGTGATGAGTTGTCTCGTGATTTTATTTCCAGTAACAATTTTTCTTCCCTTATTGATTTTCTTTACGCTCTGTCCGATGGGGATTCCGCGTCTTAAAAAAAATTTTAAAAATAAAATAAATTATGTAGTTTTAAGCACCCTGAAAAAATATTGTCTTCTACAGGAATTTATACTACGTCATGTTGACAATTCTCTTCATGTTTAATACATTTTATCTTGATATTTTATTATTGAATAAAATCAATATTCCATATCCATTATAATTATTCATCATGTTTATCGATATATTCCAACTCCCACTCTAAATTCGGGAATTTTGTGCTGCAAGTGCAGTTTCCTCTCTGTTGAAATTGCCTTGTAAATCTCATAGAGTTAAATTATTTTTTCTATTATTATTACAGACAAGTATTACAGATGTTGAGTCGAGAACATATATGTCAAGTTGGGGGCAACGAAGAGAAAAATATTATCATCCTATAGTTTTTACATCAGAAGATCTCTAAATTGCAGAGGAAAGCTGAAAACTGTTTTTTTTTCTTGCTTCTAATTTGACATCCATGCTCTAGAATCTAGAGTTCTAGAACATATAACGAGATAAATTATTTCTCATTTTATTTGAATTCTCTCACAAGACAATAAAAAGTTTTAAATAATTAGATAGAAATTAATAACCACCGTATAGGAATTAACACGTTTGATAAAACCCACTTTTTTACCAGACTTCTAATAATTCAAATATTCACAATAATAATATGCAAAAGAAATTTGCATATTATTAAAATGGTCTAATTGAAAGGAGCCTACGAACAAAAGTATTATAAGTGGTCCATCTTGTCTCTATTAAAGGGAGTAGGCACAGAATTTTAAATTTTGCTGAATGATGTCAATTGAAAATTTTTATTTTTTAAAATAATTTTCTGACGCCAATAAGTTAAACTGGTTAAGTAAGACTTTCATCCATCGTAATAATCAATTACATTTGATCATTTTCTTTGTCGTTCTTGGTTACAGTTCAGGTCGAAATATTCTGGTAATCGGCGAGATAAATTCTTCAAAATAATGTTACCGAATTTCTTCATTTGGGCGATTGACAATAATAATGCCCCTCTATTAATTCATTGTCCGATATCATCATCGAATTATGAAGTTAAAATTAGATGTTCTCTATCTATTCTAATCACTTTATTGGTAGATATTCCATGATTCATTAATTATCAAAAAAATTTTATTCTATACAACAATTAATGACCAAAACTTTCCAGAAACGACAGATTCTAAATTTCAATCAATTTCCATTACAGATTCCGTCAAGTTTAATTTGAGTTTTATTTGAGTCGAATATTTCTCTAGACTGATGACTGAAACTGAACAACAATTTGATTGCATCCTTCTCCAACAATTTCTCCAAAATCTAAAACAATTGATTCTTGTCTACATCTCGAAAGATCAGTTGGACAAATTATTGATAAATATAACGGACAACATCGATTACTATCAACTAGTTTTCACTTTTTCACTCGTAAATTCTTCAATGAAAATTTCAGGAATTATTTCTAAAATTTTTAGGATTCATTAAACAACCGTATAAGAATCATATTAATCTAATTATATTATCCGAATATATTAGTCGAATATCCTCCGATTATTCGAATGAGGAGAACTTTATAGAAGAAATTAATTCCCTTCATGTTAATTCGTTTAAAAAATCGTCTTTATTTTAATTGAAACTATTCAGATTTTGATGGTGAATATCCAGAAAAGAATTAAAGGAAACTTCTCCATGTTAATCCATTCTACTGGTCGTCTAATTACATCTAATGGTATATCTCTCGACAAGATGAAAAATATTATTATTATTGTTCTATTCAATTTGGCATTTGTCCATTCTTCACACCAAACTATCGATTTGGCGAATTCTGTTAATTTTAATTGTGTTCAATTTTCTTAAAATAATTATCATTTTTAGTATTCCATATCGGTGAAAGAAGTAGAGAAGAATATTTTCTTCATTGTCGATTCTCCAATAGACAAAGTGAAAATTTAAATTTCTATTTAAATTTAAATTAAATAATATTTTTTTTAGATGATATCTAATACAAAACCATTGACTAATTTAATTCAAACATCTCTGATCAATGATGATTATATTTCGAATAACTTATTTCTCTCATCAGAAAAGAAATCAGTAATTGATAACAATCTAATGGGGTTAATTCTTTCTTTTCGGAGAATTTAATTAACAATTTATTAGATATATTCATTTAGATAGTTTTAGTAAAACTTTTCAATATTCTGTGACATTAAAACAATTATCATTATATGAAAAAGGTTTCCATTCCGTTTAAATTTTCTTTAGAGATTTTCCCACTTTTTCAGTGTCTGAACGTCGATTGGAATTAGAGAAATTACTTTACAAATTTTTCAATTTAACATTTTATGTGGAGAAGAATCGTTAGAATTTTTCAAAGCTAAATTAATTCTTCCTCTGATAAAGATATCAAAGAATTGTTTATTGAAAATGAGAAAAATTCTGGTTATGTCATTTCGATCAATGGGAATGTTCTTATAACATTATTCAATAAGAATGTTAACAGGAATGCAATCAGGTTCAAATTCACATCATAATTTTTATTTCCTTTATCAATTTTAGATTGATGGCTAAAAATCTTTTGATGTTGCTCGTCTGACCAATGCACCGTCATCACCATCCACTAACTTCTTTACTGTAAATAAAACAAAATTTAAATTTAAAATTAAAAAAATTTCATTGAATTTAATCAAAACTTGCCAATAAGGTGGAGAAATCTCTTGCTAAGTCCATTCGTTGAAGTCCGAGATCATACCAAGTATTTCCACGTTTTGACATGTAGTTTGTATGTGGAACATCGTTTATCATTAAAGGCCAACAATGACTGATGGATAAAAAAAAGATATTGCAGACGAGAAGGATCAATAAATATTTCACCATAATTTATTAAGATAACGTATTAAAAGACGAAAGATGAATGAATTTTTTTTTAAAATTAGAATAAGAAAATCATGAAAATTTTCTTTTTATATCTTATCAGTCCATGAATGTAATTAGGAGAGAAATTGGAAAAAACTGTCAAATCGGAAATTTCATTAATTTCTTTCTAAAATTTTAGTAGTTCTTTTTAGGTTTTTCTGTCTATTTTTCCTAAAGATAATTTGATAGAATTTCGAAAAATTTTATTTTATTCCCCGTCGAGATGAATTATAATTGGCATGTGTGAAAACGTCAATATCGTTCTAAACTATTTGTTTTTGATAATTTCCTCATATTGATTGTAGCGATTATAAATTCGAGATAACATTAATCTCAAATGGGCTGTAAACTGGAAATGAAGAATTGATTAGAAAGATGTAATGAAATTGAATTAATAACATCGTATTCATTATCATATTCACTTAACATTCGTTGTTCGAAATCAGCAAGAATTGTCGTTTCAAATTTAACGAGATGTTCCCGCATCTTAGTCAATTTTGACCGGAAAGATTTAAATGCGGGGAAACAACTCCAAAAATGACGTGCTAATTCGAGAAATGCCGAATAAATTTCCACATATTTTTTATAATCTTCTTTCGATAATATCTTCTCTGGTTCGATGAAGACATCCTCCTCCTCATCATCATCATCATCATCACCATCTTCTTTCTCATTATTCAATTTACGAACGAGAGAATAATCGAACGATTCATTCGCCGTATTCATCTCCGTCAACAATTTACATGACTAAAAAGAAAAGTTTCTAAAAAAATTTAAAAATAAAACGAACATTTTCGTCGTTTATTCTATTCCGATAATTTTTCAATTCGTTTAATGAATTTGAATAATTCATCAAATATTCTTTTGTTGATTCATCAATCTTCACTTCTTTCCCAATATATTTCTCGGGTAAATATTCCTCCCGAATCACGTCACTTAATTTAATTTGTTCTTTTATGGAAATATCCGTCTGATTCTCATCATAAATATCGTTGTGGAATGTATTGAAATTATTCTGGACTGATTTCTTCCATTCATTCAAATCATTCGTATCTAACGTATTGAGAGCATAAAGCATGGCCGAATCGAACGAATTCATATAATTCAGATATTCCATTTCATTTCCTTTCTCCACATTGCTCAATTCATTCGGATTTCCATTATCCTCATCGATTTCCATCTTATCCGATAATTTCTCTTCACATTCTTTTTGGAGTTCGTCACAAACGTCCGTTCCTTCACTCAACAGTTTGTTATCCATTTCACTCGCCTCCAATATACGAAGTGATTGATAATTCGTTCGTTGGATGATATTGTCATTCGATGGAATACCCAAATCTTCACATTCTCTATATTTCTTCTCGTCATCTTCTGTATGATATGCTTCTCGTATATCCGTCTTGTCAATTCCACTGATTTTCAAATGTGCATAATCTTCAATTATTTCTAATTGTTGGTCATTGACTGGAAGGAAAATATAAATTTGAATACTCAAAAATTTCTTGAAAAATTGAAAAATTCCAAATTTTGTTTAAAAATTAAAAAAACTTAAAAATTTGTTTAAAAAATTAAAAAACTGAAAAATTTGTTAAAAAAATTAAAAAACTGAAAAATTTGTTAAAAAAATTAAAAAACTGAAAAATTTGTTAAAAAAATTAAAAAACTTAAAAATTTGTTAAAAAAATTAAAAAACTTAAAAATTTGTTAGAAAAATTAAGAAACTGAAAAATTTGTTAGAAAAAGAAAAAACTCAAAAATTTGTTGAATAATTAAAAAATTTGTTGAACAATTAAAAAACTAAAAATATTTTTGAGAAAAAAACAAAAAACTCAAAATATTTTTGAAAAAAACCAAAAAAAACTCAAAACATTTTTCAAAAGAAAACAAAAAACTCAAAACATTTTTCAAAAAAAACATTTACGATTGTCAGAAAATTGTTGTAAAATTTTAGGTAAATACTAAAAAAGTTATTTTGGAGGGATATTAACCAAAATTTGATTCTTCGAAGAAAGTCGATTTACTTGTTAAGTCTTTATAGAAGAAATGTGATTGTAGAAATTCCGTCCAGAATTCCATATGACTTATCGTTTTCTTTTCCACAACAGATCGTTGATATTTTTTATGTACTTCAGGATATAATTTATAAATGAGATTCATTATTTGATCAGTCAAATGGAATGCATTATCTGGACCGATTTTAATTTCAGCCTAAAAAACTATAAACAGTTGAATAATGATAACAACAAAATAACTAAGAATCCGGTGGGAAATCCTCGATTGTCTTTCGTCGTTTTGGCGCCGTCATTATGTTTGACAGTTTCATTCGTCTCATAATGTTTCCAAAAATCTTTAGCAGTCATCACTTTCCCACCCACTAACGTCTTGTATAAATTCAACAAGAATAAATTGTCTTGTAAAATTCTTGAAATATTATAGAAGAAAATAAATTTTTTAAAAATTAAACTTTTTCTTTTCTTTATAATCGTCGATTTTGATGGAATATTGTTGTTCAATTTTCTCCGTCAAGAATTTCGCCGTATTTTGAAACAGTTTCAACCTCTCATTACTACGTGTCTTGTCAGCACAACACATGTTGATATCGTTCGATTTTTGGAGAGTGATTTTCATCAACATCTTCTGCACATCTTTCGACGTTCTTAATGTTTTGATCGCCGAATATTCTATATGTTTAATCGTATCACTCTTCACATCCAACGGCGAGAGAACCAAATAATTTTCAAAACATTGAAAATTAAACAACTTCCTCCCGACCGATATATTATCCATCGAAAACTTCAGTTGTTCTTCCATCACTCTTACCGAAATATATTTCTATCAATTCCCAAATTTCAAAGGAATTCCAAAACATTTATTTCTTCTCAACTAAACTTTTGAAATTCGTTCAATATATCTTTCTTCATTTCAATCAATTGAAATTATACTCTAAGAAAGAAAAGCTCAAGAAACGGTATTTAAATTCAAAAATTTTTTTTCGCCCAATTCTCATATTGAAATTATCTGAAAATCAAAATCTCGTATATTTTAAAACTTTCATCAAAATAATCTTATTTTTTTTCTTACTATACTAGAACTATAAAAAATGAAATATAATAATTATTATTATATATAATCAAATTTTCTAATTGAAAAATTTTAGAATAGAATTAATTGATGTAATATTGATTAAATTGTGATGATGTTATTTAAGTTGAATAAGGGAAACGAATAATTTATTCGAAATATTAAATAATCTAACAATAAATTCTCTTTAGCACTTGTGTGAATTGTGAGAAAGACTAGTAAGATTTAGATAGAAGATATAATTAACTGAATTTCAATCGAAACTGAAGGATATATGATAAAATAAATATTTTCTCTAAACGAAAAATATTTGAAAAGTCTATTAATCGTCCTTTCGTTTGACATTTTCGATTACATTTGGTTTCTTCGTCCTCGGCCCATTTTCTTTGCTGCCACATATCGATCTCTGATATCACCTAAAGAACATGAAATAATTAATTGGAAATAATTATTGATGAGAAGGAACTTCGTACACATGCACCAACGCTCTTGTGGAAATGAGTTGAACAAGTGTATTCGGATGGACAAGTGATTTTCTAAAATTCAAATTTAATTTTTTGAAATTTATTTGAAGAAAGTTCTCACTTTACATGGATCATCGAGACATTCGCAAATTCTACATAAATCTGTCTTGCTACGTTGATGTCCGTGTTCTCTACATTTTTTTTCACAACTGAATTTAGGACAACCCAAAAGTTTATCTAATTTCTTATTGTTGCCACCACGTGCTAAAGCAACACAAGCAAAAACGAAGATAAGAAAAATAGTCAATTTCATTTTGTTAAGACACTAAATTATTTTTGTGAATAGAAAAGTGAAATATTTATATTGGAAAAAAAAAGTTAAGTCCAAAGTTCCATTGATTCTTTATAAACAAATGGTTCGAGACAAATTTTATTTAATATTCAACAATTACCGTTCTAATATGAGATTTATAAAATTTCTCTCAACGGTTTCAACGAGAGTATAACATTCTTGAGAATAATATTAACATATTCTTTCAAGTAACATGATGAATTGCAACGAACTTTCTAATATGGAAAATAGTTTGAAAAGAAGAATTTAAAATAGGAAAAAAAAAACTTTTTTCATCACATCAACATCTACAACAATGAAATTAGGATGAAATGTTCGTTTCTCTTCCAAATTAAATTTCTTCTTATCTTCTTTCTTCTCCCTCTTCATTTGAGTAAGGAGAGAAGATATATCGATATTTCTTTCGGTTAAAATATTTCGTCTCTTCACATCGTCCAAATAAAGTCGAATTAGATTCTTATTCTTATTCTTGATAATTGTCGTTTCTTCCAAATTAATTTTCGTCATATCTTCCATCGTCTCATCAGATTCGTCGATTAAATTGAAATTTAATTTATCGGACGAAGTCACTTCAGAAATTTTAAATATCTCCACTAAAATATCAGCGATACAATCGAACAAATGTTCTTCACTACAATCCACAATTTCACTTTTACGTTCCAATGTTATCGGTGTATTATCGACTAGAATGAAATGATTAAAATTTGTAATTTAAAAATTCTCAACTTTTCTTCGTTTCTCTCATAGAGAGTATTGACAAGATAACTGCGTCAGCGAACATATCATGTGTTGGACTTCCAATCCACTTATTTATAAATTAAAATTTTTTAATTAATTTATATTTATATATTAATAATAATTTGATAATATATAAATATTAATAATTAATATGAAAATAAAATTGTTTTATAACTTGTAAGAGAATCATATCAGTTGAAGGAAATGATAAAGTTAAGGAATTGTTGAATAATCGAATTTCTTTCACTTCCATTTCCGTCAATTGATTCTTATCGAAATAAATGATCTTCATCAATTGTGCATCTTTCACTTCTGGAAAAAGAGAATGAAAAGAAATTAAAGGAAATTAAATCAAACCAGAATAATCTCTCGTATCTCCATGACAATGGAAACTGGCAGTTTCATTCAACAAATATTCTAATTGAATTAAAAGTTTCTTTATCGTCACAATTTGAGGATCGATTGGAATCATCAATTTCTCTTTGATCGTCATCTGATTGACATTGTAATATTCTGGAATAAATAGAAATAAAATTTCGTAAAAAATGAACTGGATAATTCAGATGGATCAATAATTTGATATTTCAAATTCTTCTTCACTATAAATCCTTTCATTATCACATCTTCCATCAATTTACGTTCAGCTAATCGTCCCACAATATCAGCATGACTCTCATCCTGAAATATCACTTCAACACTTTGAGTATTCTTAGGACAATATATTTCTGGTTTGTATGTGGCCAATGGATCATCAGTTCCTTGGAAAGTGGTTCGTAAAGCCACGAACTGTTTCTCCAAACCACCTTTTAATGATTTCATCAAATTCTCCTCACCATGTACTAAAATGATGTGTGGCGGTCGAATTTTTTGAATAAATCGAGATGTCTGACAATAATCGGTATGTGCCGAAAACGAAATATTCTCTAACGAACATTTTACTGGTAGTTTGAGTCCGTTGGCATTTACCACTTCCGTCGGATTAGTTGACAAATGCTGAAAATTTATAACAAATTAAAATTAAAATTTCAAAAAAGTAAAAATTTCAAATTTCCAAAAAATAAAAATTGAAAAAATTTCAAAATAATAAAATTGAAAAAATTTCATAAAAGTTGAAAAAATTTCCAAAAAATTAAAATGAAAAAATTTCATAAAATTTGAAAAATTTCCAAAAAATAAAAATTGAAAAAATTTCAAAATAATAAAATTGGAAAAATTTCATAAAAGTTGAAAAAATTTCAAAATAATAAAATTGAAAAAATTTCATAAAAGTTGAAAAAATTTCCAAAAAATTAAAATGAAAAAATTTCATAAAATTTCAAAAATTTTCAAAATAATAAAATTTCAAAAAATTTCAAAATAATAAAATTGAAAAAATTTCATAAAAGTTGAAAAAATTTTGAAAATAAAAAAATTTCAAAAAAAAAATTATGAAACTTTTGCCAAAGTTCCTTCAACACTATATCCGGCAATTATCACACCATTTCTCGGATCGGAACACCAATTTTCGAACAAATCTCTGGAGAATCCACTTTGCATCATTCCTGGTGTGGCGAATACGAGGCATGGACCATCACAACTAAATTCGGAAGTTTTCTTCAAAATTCTCAATGAAACGACGAACGAAAATGAGAAAAGAAAACATGTAATGCTTTAATATGTTTGAAGTCGAATGGATTATGAATAGCGATTTGTTTCTTGATAGAATCGTTCATCGAACCGAAATATGTTTGATAAACATTGAGACATTTTCTAGCGAGTGACGATGAATAATAAATTGGAATATTTCCCAATTCATCTTTATGTTCCTCCCAAAACTCTTCGACAATTAAGAGAAGTTCTTGTGCACGACCTAAAGCAAATACGGGAATGAGACAACGACCACCACGTTCTAGAACAATGTTGCGAATACAATTTGTAAAACGACTTTCTCTCTTTTGTCTCGTCTCATGATTATGTGTGCCGTAAGTGGACTCACATATCAAAATATCAGGATGTGCCAATTCGTCGGATTCCATCGGAATTTCCGCTGCCATCAAATGTCGATCTTCTTCTCGAGAGAAATCGCCAGTATAAAGTATTTGTACTCCAGCAATCTTTATTAGAAACATTGCAGCACCTAAGACATGACCTGCATGAAATGCTTTGAAATTAATTCCTCCAATTTCGATATCTTGATGGAAATCGATCGTTTCTATTCGATCTAATGATTCAGTCAAATCTTTCTTACTAAACAAATGTTCTTCTGGACATGTTCCACTTCCTATACGAATGGCATCTGATAATAACCATTTATAAATGGCTTTTGTTGAATGTGTCATGAAGACACGACCGTTGAAATTTGTGTTCTTCAAAAACCATGGTAGAGCACCACAATGATCTAAATGGAAACTTTAAAAATGATGAATTATCATAACGAATTTTTTGAATTGAACAGAAACAAAATTGAACTGTGTAACTAAAAGTAGATCGATTTCTTCTGGATTTATCTCATCAATAAATGGCAATGCTGCTCGACCTACCAGTCCAGGATGAATTCCAAAATCTAACTAACAAACATTTTATTCATTTAATTTACCAAATAATTAATCCAACTAATAATTTCTTTTTTTTATACTCCAAATAAACACAACTCCGACCGACTTCTTGTCCGGCACCTCTGGAAAAATTTTTAAAAACATTAAAAAACAAAAAACTTTAAAAAAAATTTTAATTTATTAAAAAATGATAAACAATTTTAATTCATATTAAAAGACGAAAGGAATATTTAATAAATAAATGTAAAGAAAACACTCTGAAAAACTAACAAAGGTTTCACTATCAATTTATCAGATCGATTCATAATAATGAAGAAATGCTCTTAAAAAAAATTGATGTCTAGAGAAATGGCTTTCTTTTCTAATATCTCCTTCTCCAATTTAATTAGATTTGTTTTTCATTAATAATTTTCATCATTCAAAATGTCATTTACTCAAATAAGATATTTTCATATTAATAAATTTCATAGTTTATTAAATTTAAAGAAATTCGAGAAATTCTCATAATCTTATCGTCTCTTGCTTTTGCGTGCCCATAAAGCGTTGGCCTTATTGAATGCTATGAAGAGACTCCCTGGAAATTGAGGAAAAAGTAAATGAATAAAAAAAATTAGAAATCAAACTTCTGATACAAGATGCAACACTTCTATGAAAGAAAGTGGAACAAATATGATCCTTCGGACATTTGACATCCTTCGAGAGAAGTTTATTGAAAATTAAATTGAAAACTTTTATCAACAAACCAAACACGGATCATTATAACACTTGCATATACGACAGAGACTGTATTCTAGTCGAACGTAGCCATGAAATCGACATTCGTCAGGACAGAACACTTTTCGACAATGCAATAATTCATCCATTTGATCATCAACATCTCTCCATGAACATTGGACGAATGAATGAAGGAATATGAAGAAAAATAGGAAAACACTTAATAATTTTAACATTATTCTTGAAACTTTTTTCGAAATATTTCATTCCTCAAACTTATATAAGATTTCAACTAATTATTTGTTTATGTCGGATAAGAATGTTTTTCAATTTCATCATTTGTGAAGTTTATAAGAATTGTTCGTTGATGAATATCAGATGTCCTTAAATGAGTTCAATGGAAAATGAATGAAGAAAGAAGAGAATTTATTTATAATAATTTCATAAAAATTTTTATGGAAACAATGGAAAAATATTGAAAGAATTGTTTAACTGTCATTGTTATAAAATTGATTGTTGTTATTTTTTTTGTTTAAATTCGTTTTTAAATGTTAAGAAAAAATTAATTAAAGAGAAATTAAAACATTGTAAGATGAGACGTATCACTTCAAATAAAGTTCAAACATCTTTCCGATATTTACAAGACGAACCGTATCGTCATCCACTTAACGATAAATGGTCTTTCTGGTTCTATCGGAATAATTCATCAAATGATAATGAAATAGCAAATACATCTACGTCAAATAATAATGCTGCAACAAACTCAGAATTTGAATGGAAACGAAATATGAAACGTGTCGTATCAATGGAAACGGTCGAAGATTTATTCTTAGTGATGGATGCATTACTTTTCCCATCACAATTATCTAACGGAGATAATTATATGTTCTTTCGACATCATATTGAACCGATGTGGGAAACTAGTCATAATAAGGACGGTGGTAGTTGGGAGTTGAGTATCGGCAACTGTACCGTGTTAGACACTTTATGGCAACAGACAATTTATGCTTTAGTTACTAATCGATTCGGAGAGAAGAGTAATCATATTAACGGTATATTCGTCAAAGCCAGACAGCGCGGTAATAAGTTGTCGATTTGGACTGATATAGCATCATCGGAAGATAAGGAAACACTACAATTTATCGGATTGAAATGGAAAGAAATTTTAGGATTGAAATTAAGTGAAAATTTGACATTTCGTATCCATTCATTGCCATCGCGTGGAGAAGGTGAGTCTAAATTATCAGAAATTGTAGTTTAATTATTTCCCAATTTGAATTTTTTGCTAATTAAAATTTTTTGTGCAAATCTATCTCAATTAATCCATTTGAATTCAATGGATATTAATTTTTATCGAAGAAAGAAAATTTTATATTTTATTATTTTATTTTGTTAAATTTCTAAAATTTTAGTTAGAAATTTAAATATGAAAATTTTGAGTTTTATTTCACTGAAAAAGTAAGTTTTTTCTTACAGTTTAATGTTATTGTTAATTCATCTTACAAATATTATGAAAGAAATAATGAAGAAATGTTGAATTGGTGGAAATCTGTGTCGAAAGATTTTCGAAATTTATTTGAAAATTAATCGAAGTAAAAATGAAGAAGGTTTTATAAGGAACTGTCAAAGTTAAAAGAGAAAGCTCAAATTCAATCACTGTCATTTTGTTGAATTTCTTCGTCAAATAAAGTATTATGTAAATTGTTAATCAGACAATCCATTTCACAAAATTTCAATTAGAAGAGAAAAAGATTAAGGTCGAATAAATTCAGAATGAACAAATCACAAGTTTTGTCATCTCCAAACAATACGAGTAGCACTCTCACGTCGTCTACTCGTACAACTACTCAGAAAACAGTTACCAGTCCAACAACACCGAAAATAATTGAACGGATATGTATCTGTGATGAATTGCCACCAATCCATCAGATGCTCTGCACTCATCAAGATAATAATCCGATATTTATTGAGAATTCTCTATTATTGAATAATCGAGAGAGAATGTCGAGTAAACGTTCTGGTCGTACTGTTGAAGGAAGATTGACTAATGAACGAATGTTTACACCAAGAACAAAATTTCTTGGCCATCATGTTTTCGATGATATGGTAGTACCGTCACCTAGACAACATTTCAAACAAATTTCACATTTTATTGAAAATATGACTAATCACATCTCGTCTCCACATGTTTCCAATGACTATAAATTTGCACTTTATAATTATCGTAAAAGGTCTGGTGATATTTCACCAATTAGTGAATTGTCATTGAGCGATATCAGATCATCACCAATACGAACATTTCGACCGAAATTATCAAAATGTCGAAGATCATCCAGTGAAAGTACGAAAACGCCTATCGCAAATCGTAAGGCATCGAGAAGGAATCGTTTCTCGCCCATTAAATTTGCAAGAACTTCAATTGACAAAAGTTTTGATTCATTCATGTGCGTTGAATTCGACACGAAACCGATTGATAATATGTTATTCAACAATATCTCTCCAATTCGGGAAATCCGATAACAAGAACGACAAGAATAACAGTTAATTTCATCAAGAAAAACATGTTTTTTTTGTTCAGAAATCTTTTTTTTTTCTTCAAAATTTCAAATTATTTCTTGTTTCAACATTTCAATTGTTTCTTTACTTAAAATATGTAAATAATATTCATCATTTCATCAAACTTGTCATCAATCTAATTTTTCAAGAATAAAAATACTTCAACAAAATTTCTTCTTTGATCGAATGATAAAACGTTTGAACTTTGAAACTTTCATTGAAAATCATATTCGAAATGAAAATTCTTCGAATTTAACTCAGTATAAAATCTGGTGGAGTTTTCACAAAATTTCACATTCGACTTTATTCGATAAACATTTTGATTAGAATTCAAATTTTATCAAGAAAAAATGAAATACATTTTGTCAATCGTTTGTTTCGTCATCTGCGTCATGACTGTTCAATGTGGAAATTGGCGAGAGAAAGATGCGAAATTCGACGCAATGCTCGGTTGTCCAGCTTTCGAATGTAACAAATCGTGCGATAAATTCGGTTTCCGAAGAAACACTTACAACATGTGCCGAGTCTGTGATTGTTTCGAAGATCCATGTGCTGTTCATTCTACTAATTCTTTCAGTTTAATTATCATTCCAACATTTCTAGTCACTTATCTGCCAAAAGAATTACATATGCACTAACCACTTCCACCCAAGTGTTGCATCATGTGTACGAAGTTAACGATTTTCATTAGAAGATTTTGAAAAAATTAAAAATTTTTTTAAATAATTTTTCAGAGGATATCTTCGGCGCTTACGCAAAAGCAAAAGGAATGAAACATCACTAGAAGATGAGATTGGATTGATTCACAAAATTTAATTGATTATTCATTAAATTGATTGATTTGAATTGATTAATTTAATTTAATCAATTTATTTATCATAGACATACGAATATTTTTGTTGATTTAATTTGAAAGAAAATAAAATAATTTTTTCTTTTCAAAACATTTTTCTTACAAAACCATTTCCCCCGTAATAAACGGTAATGATGTTTGAGGAAAAATAATTTTTAAATTTTTGGAAAAGGAAATTTTTTAATAAATAAATTTTAATTAAAAAAAGATTAATTTATTATACAATTATTAGTCATAATATAATCCATAAACGGTACAAATACAAACCAAATGCTTATTCGCATATTGACAAGTGACGAAAGAATCGAATTCTGGATTCCATAAACATTGTGATGCAATTCGACAATCAGTAGTTGTATTCTCATGTATGAGAACGGTCATAACAATCTTATGTCGATTACAGCCATTCTCCTTAACTCGTTGACGTATATTTTCGGTAAGTTGTCGTAATAACGAAGTGGTTTGATCGGAATTATATTTCTCATTTTTCAATCTATCTTCCAAATATTTCTCCACTTCGTTTTTAATAAGATTTTTCGCGAACAATTGATTGTCATTAGGTTTCAATTGGTAAGTATTCTCCTGCTTCACTGCCATATGTTTGTTCATTGAACTTGCTTTGAAACTGGAATGATCGGTAAGTGTCGACAAACGACGAGAGCCATGAAAGGCGACGGAAGGACGACGCAAACCTGCACGAGACATACGTCTTTGCGTAATGGGAGGTTCTATAGAAATTTACGAAAAATTACGATAAGAAGTAAATTTCATGCAATGCGGGAAAGTAATTCAATTTATAATTATAACCGGCCTTTGATGATGATCCTTCTTCTTGAATGGTATTCATAATTGATCTTATTTCGGCTCGCTTATTCTTCTCTAAAGGAAATCGATGTTTCTTCTCTCTACTCGATTTTCAGATGACTGATTTCTCATAATTCTTATCGACTCTTCTGTATATATTTGGCATATGGTTCGTTTTCATGGTAACCGATTTCTTTTCCGTCTTATTTGTTTTCTAATATTAAAACATGTAACACGATTATTCAGTAGACACATTCCGCCGTTTATTGTGTTTAATGAATTCTCTTCGAAAATTTGTTAGTTACCAAATTTGAAATATAATTAAACTACTAATGTTCTATTTATTAAATTATATAAGAGATTATATAATAAGATATGGATATAATATTATCCAATATTTTTAAACATTATAATTTTTATTCTACTCATTATAAATCTGGAAGTTTTTTTATGATTTGAATTTTATTGAAAAGGAATAATAGGACAAAGAATCATTTTTGAGAGATGGAGAGTTGATTAAACTAAATTTAATATCCTTTATGTTTAGCGTCATAGGCAGCCACCACTTGTTGCCAATTGGTGGTGTTGTAGATTTTGACAATCGTATCTCCCATATAATAAGTTTCCGTTTGATTATTGATATTTCCCTGACGATGAACATAACGTGGTGTTTGTCCATTCAAATGATAAGGTGGATTGATGACTTTGCAAAATTTAGAATTAACAACTTTTAACTCTCTAATTTTATTCGCCATTTTTTGAAAATCACATAAATTTGGATAGACAATTGCATCGTTTGCACAAACATTTATGATATTGTGACATTCTATGACAAAGAAATTTTCAATACGAATAAAGAATTAGAAGAACCGTGTAGATAATGTTGAGGATAATCATAATCATCATCATAATAATAATAATCATCATAATAATATTCTTCCTTGTAATTACGTCCACAAGTTTGTGGTGTAGACAATCTGAGTTCGGGTCGTTTACATTTCTGTTTGAGAAAGAAACAACTGTTCTTATACCAAATTCTATCACTTCCACAAACACTTTGAGAACCCAATTCACAAGGCAACAAACGGAAATTTGGACATTTCACTATTAAAGATCATAAGACGAATGATAAAATTATTAGGAAAGGAACTCGTAGCTTGTTCATTTAAACAGACTTTCAGATTAATGACGGATAAACGTTTATTTTGACATGCAGCTTTCTCGTACAAACATCTGTTGTGATACATTTTGTTATCTGAACCACAAAGCGGTTGCCATTTCAACGAACATTTCTTTTCACAAATTATAACAGAATTCGGTTCTATAAATTCAATTAAACTTCGTCAAAAATGAAAAAGAAACTGTCATTTGAAGTCGTGTATCTGGAACTGACCAGAACAAAAAAGAATGTAATAAAATAAAAAATCATGACATCAAATAAATGAATCGAAGTTTATTTTTCTTCTTTATTCATTTTCTTCCTAAAATTCCATACATATTTCATTCATCTTTAACATCATTTAATGAGGTCAATTTAATTATTTATTACATCCACAATCTTAATGAGAAATTAAACATTAATGAAATATCAATTCCTTCAATCAAATCATCAAAAAAACTATCTTAAAATGTAACTCATATACTTTTTGAAAGACACATAACATTCGAAGTAGCGGAAACTCTGTTCAAGATAATAAAGTTAAGAAGTCAAAAGGACAAAAACTTCTTTAAGAGTTTTCTGAATGCTCATCCGGAATATCAATAATCAATGTTCGTCGAGATGTCCTGATAACATACCATTGGAATCATGTTGTAGTTTTTCGTATATTGACATTATGATCAATAAGTCTGATATAGTGGGATTAATGAAAAGGAAAAGATATCTAACGTAAGAAATCATCGTAGTTGCAAAATGTTCGGAATATAATCACACCATTAAAAATACAAATTCTTAATGAATATCTCTTGCAGGTTGATACTGATCAATGATCACATTCTCGATGACTGAATTTATTTTTAAATTATGAAATGACTTCTCAAATCAGATAAAATATTTTGATCATCACTTTATTCTACCATGCGATTAATTATCTTACTTACAATGTCATGGTAATTATATTAAACTGGGGGTGAATTCGTGTGATATATAAACATTCTTCGAATATTGGAAATTGAGTTGGTTTGATGGCGAATGAAACAGAATTATTTTATTCTTGCAATAAGGTTATCAACTCATACTTAGTTCCAATATTAGTTCCAATATTGATATCAGCAAACATATTAGCTATTTTCATTATTGGAAAGACAAAAATTCATTGGAATAATGTCAACCAATGTATCATGATTCTAAGTATCATTGATTCGATAAACGTCGTGTTTCAGGTGCGATGGCATATCATAATTACGGATAAAGTCCAAAGATTTCAAATAATATGCAAATTTCTCATGGGTATGGGGATTTTTTGCTTTATTTCCAGTTTGGCAATAAACTCTACTACTTACTTTTATCGATTAATGGAATTAGCAAAGCATCGTGGATTTTGCTCAATGAAATGTACCAAGAAGATAAATGTTTATTACGTTTTAATTCCTGAGTTTGCCATTGCATTGATCATCTCAATTTATGGTGCATATGAAACAAACCATTTAACATTTTCAAATATTGAACTTTGTAGATTTAACAGATTAGTTGGGAGATTATTACCAATAATTTCGATTCTTCCAATTATACTATTGTTATTATGTTCAATTATGATTTTGTTCAATTTGAGAAAAGATTATAACAAAGTCCAACCATCTATCACTAATCCAATAAATCAAAATACTCGAAAGGTAATAAGAAGAGCATCAATTACAATAATAATATTAACAACTTTCGACTTAATTGTTATTACTACTTTTATAGTTCCTGAATTATTGAAACATATCTTGCGGGACAAAATTCAATTAATTTTCTGCGTTTCGCTTATGACTAAAGTAGTATATATGTTGAGTTTGACAAAGAAATTGTTTATACTTCTATCTACCGAAAAATACCGAAGAACCGTGAAAACGATAATGAACAATCTGATAAGAAAAATTAAGAACTCCGTTGATTTTTAAATGAAATTTCAAAATATTTTCGAGAAATTAATTTTATTTTTTATAAAATTTTATTTGGTTATAATCTATTCATTATGTATTCATTATCCTGTGGGGATTATTATTTTTTTTTAAAATAAGACGCGGAAACCCCATAGGGCGTAAAGAAAATCAACAAGGAAGAAAAAATGTTACTGGAAATAAAATTACGACTACGAGACAACCCATCCCTCAGATGAATAGGATTATATGATTCGAAACTGAAGTTGTCCATGAATGCTTACAAATCTTCCATGGAGATGGAAAAGCATAATACAGATGGAAATATATTGATTTTATGCTCTATATATAGAATGCATGGACTGTATTGAAAATGAGCTAGATGCCTTAATTCCTTAAAAATTCATGCAGAATGTACGGAATAGCTGGATTTTCAATTCGATGGAGAATGGTTTATACCGATGGTGAAAAGAGTCTAGGTCATTTGGTAGACGGGATTATCTGGCAGACCGACCATTTGGTAGACCGACCATTTGGTAGACGGACACTTGGTAGACCGACCATATGGTAGACGGACACTTGGTAGACTCCGTATATATGAGAATGGTTTACACCGATGGTGAAAAGAGTCTAGGTTATTTGGTAGGCGAACCATTTGGTAGACGGGATTATCTGGTAGACCGACCATTTGGTAGACCGACCATTTGGTAGACGGACACTTGGTAGACTCCGTATACAAAATGCAGTTATGTAGATATATTTGATATTTTCTTATTCGACATTAAAATTATTCCAAAATTTTGGATTTACATTTAAATTAATTGTATAAAATTGCATAATACAGAATCCGTATAAAACGGGAACATACTATTAATGGGTAAAATTATATACTGTATAATAACTGTTATTAATGTTGACATCAAGCGAAGTTGGATTCCGTTCAGTTCAATACATTGGGAGAAGGACATAAGAGCCACGAGTTGGAACAAAAATCCAGACATAACAATCCTATACAGCTGTGTAGCTATATACTGTGTTTTATTATTATTTTATTAATAAATTTCAGAAAATCAAAGTCTGCGTGGCTCTTATGTCCTAGACTCGAATACATTATGTACAAAGCATGAAGAGAATTATCAACATCATTTTAAATTTCTGAAAACGATAATATCTTTTCCAACACTTTTACGAATGCATAAATAATTTTTTATTTGAATGAAGAAAGTTATAAACAGTTAGTTGTTCTCATCTCTTCAGGGTAACTAGAAATCAAAGAATGGCATATTTCAAATTCAACAGAACGCATCTGAGATCTCATATCATATGTTGTATTATAAAATTATAAATTTATATTCATTTCACGATGCTTACAACCATAGATGATTTCACCAATAATTTCTAGTTTCTGTTTATTCCAACGATCTACATTGATTGAATTTAAAAGATTTCGTCATACGATGAAGTTTAACCGAATTCATATATGAGTTGTATTTAGTGCTGTGATTATGATCCGTGAGTCCAAAGTGAAAAAACTCGAGTCCTCTATACATCATGGAAAAAAAAAATCCAGACATGATAAGAGTCCTATACATACAAAGCTCGAGCCAAGCTATTAGCCAGGCTCATGCTTTG